>RXON01001738.1:0-69730 GCA_009667805.1 Leptobrachium leishanense | reverse complement strand
CCACCCTCTCCCTTACTCTCTCACCGTCTCTCTCCCTTACTCTCACCACCTCGCTCCCTTACTCTCACCATCTCTCTCCCTTACTCTCACCATCTCTCTCCCTTACTCTCACCACCTCTCTCCCTTACTCTCACCATCTCTCTCCCTTACTCTCACCATCTTTCTCCCTTACTCTCTCACCATCTCTCTCCCTTACTCTCACCATCTCTCTCCCTTACTCTCTCACCATCTCTCTCCCTTACTCTCGCCACCTCTCTCCCTTACTCTCACCACCTCTCTCCCTTACTCTCTCACCATCTCTCTCCCTTACTCTCTCACCACCTCTCTCCCTTACTCTCTCACCGTCTCTCTCCCTTACTCTCACCACCTCGCTCCCTTACTCTCACCATCTCTCTCCCTTACTCTCTCGCCATCTCTCTCCCTTACTCTCACCACCTCTCTCCCTTACTCTCACCATCTCTCTCCCTTACTCTCACCATCTTTCTCCCTTACTCTCTCACCATCTCTCTCCCTTACTCTCACCATCTCTCTCCCTTACTCTCACCATCTCTCTCCCTTACTCTCTCACCATCTCTCTCCCTTACTCTCGCCACCTCTCTCCCTTACTCTCACCACCTCTCTCCCTTACTCTCACCACCTCTCTCCCTTACTCTCTCACCATCTCTCTCCCTTACTCTCTCACCACCTCTCTCCCTTACTCTCTCACCGTCTCTCTCCCTTACTCTCACCACCTCGCTCCCTTACTCTCACCATCTCTCTCCCTTACTCTCTCACCATCTCTCTCCCTTACTCTCACCACCTCTCTCCCTTACTCTCACCATCTCTCTCCCTTACTCTCACCATCTTTCTCCCTTACTCTCTCACCATCTCTCTCCCTTACTCTCACCATCTTTCTCCCTTACTCTCTCACCTTCTCTCTCCCTTACTCTCACCATCTCTCTCCCTTACTCTCACCATCTCTCTCCCTTACTCTCACCACCTCTCTCCCTTAGGCTAGGGTCAGACGAACGCATTTTTCACGTGCGTTTAGCCGCACGAAATCACGGCCGTGCTAGCAGCAAATGACGTCCAATGCCGGGGAACATACGACGAACGGCCGCACGAAAGTTCGTCCGTGCAACGCAAGTGGCCAGCGAACGCATTTTTTTGAGAACGTCAAACCGCTAGTACGGACGTACAGAGTGCGCTGCGTCCGCTAGCGGCGTGTGTGTGTGATTAGGAGACGTCAGACGCTGCACACGTCCGGCCAACATAACGTCCAGACGCAAAAAGGGTTTTATTGATGATCCGTACAAAATCACGAACGAAAATGCGCATCGTATGACCGCTATCGCGTATTCCGGGAAAAAATACGTATGTTCGTTCGAACGCACTTTTTCACGGACAACGTGAAAAATGCGTTCGTCTGACCCTAGCCTTACACTCTCACCATCTCTCTCCCTTACTCTCTCACCATCTCTCTCCCTTACTCTCTCACCATCTCTCTCCCTTACTCTCTCACCACCTCTCTCCCTTACTCTCACCATCTCTCTCCCTTACTCTCTCACCATCTCTCTCCCTTACTCTCACCATCTCTCTCCCTTACTCTCACCATCTCTCTCCCTTACTCTCTCACCATCTCTCTCCCTTACTCTCTCACCGTCTCTCTCCCTTACTCTCACCACCTCGCTCCCTTACTCTCACCATCTCTCTCCCTTACTCTCTCACCTTCTCTCTCCCTTACTCTCACCACCTCTCTCCCTTACTCTCACCATCTCTCTCCCTTACTCTCACCATGTTTCTCCCTTACTCTCTCACCATCTCTCTCCCTTACTCTCACCATCTCTCTCCCTTACTCTCACCATCTCTCTCCCTTACTCTCTCACCATCTCTCTCCCTTACTCTCACCACCTCTCTCCCTTACTCTCACCACCTCTCTCCCTTACTCTCTCACCATCTCTCTCCCTTACTCTCACCATCTCTCTCCCTTACTCTCACCACCTCTCTCCCTTACTCTCACCATATTTCTCCCTTACTCTCTCACCATCTCTCTCCCTTACTCTCACCATCTCTCTCCCTTACTCTCACCATCTTTCTCCCTTACTCTCTCACCATCTCTCTCCCTTACTCTCACCATCTCTCTCCCTTAGGCTAGGGTCAGACGAACGCATTTTTCACGTGCGTTTAGCCGCACGAAATCACGGCCGTGCTAGCAGCAAATGACGTCCAATGCCGGGGAACATATGACGAACGGTCGCACGAAAGTTCGTCCGTGCAACGCAAGTGGCAAACGAACACATTTTTTCGAGAACGTCAAACCGCTACTACTGACGTACAGAGTGCGCTGCGTCCACATAACGACGTGTGTGTGTGATTGGGAGACGTCAGACGCTGCTAATGTCCGGCCAACATAACGTCCAGACACAAAAAGTGTTTTATTGATGATCCGTACAAAATCACGGACGAAAATGCGCATCGTATGACCGCTATCGCGTATTCCGGGAAAAATACGTACGTTCGTTCGACCGCACTTTTTCACGGACAACGTGAAAAATGCGTTCGTCTGACCCTAGCCTTACACTCTCACCATCTCTCTCCCTTACTCTCACCACATCTCTCTCCCTTACTCTCACCACCTCTCTCCCTTACTCTCACCACATCTCTCTCCCTTACTCTCACCACATCTCTCTCCCTTACTCTCACCACCTCTCTCCCTTACTCTCACCACATCTCTCTCCCTTACTCTCACCACCTCTCTCCTTACTCTCTCACCGTCTCTCTCCCTTACTCTCACCACATCTCTCTCCCTTACTCTCACCACCTCTCTCCCTTATACTCTCACCACATCTCTCTCCCTTACTCTCTCACCACCTCTCTCCCTTACTCTCACCACATCTCTCTCCCTTACTCTTACCACATCTCTCTCCCTTACTCTCTCACCACCTCTCTCCCTTACTCTCACCACATCTCTCTCCCTTACTCTCACCACCTCTCTCCCTTACACTCTCACCACATCTCTCTCCCTTACTCTCACCACATCTCTCTCCCTTACTCTCTCACCACCTCTCTCCCTTACTCTCACCACATCTCTCTCCCTTACTCTCACCACCTCTCTCCCTTACTCTCACCACATCTCTCTCCCTTACTCTCACCACATCTCTCTCCCTTACTCTCTCACCGTCTCTCTCCCTTACTCTCACCATCTCTCTCCCTTACTCTCTCACTGTCTCTCTCCTTTACTCTCTCACCATCTCTCTCCCTTACTCTCTCACCATCTCTCTCCCTTACTCTCTCACCATCTCTCTCCCTCACCACCTGTTAGGCCGGGTGCACACCAGAAGTTTTCTTTAACGCACGTTACGTGCGTTAAAGAAAACCAGCTTCGCACTCGACGCCCGCCACCCCCCCTTGCGCAATAGGGTTGCGGAGCCCCGCCGACGCGAATCCTAGCGCATCGACAGTGATGATGCGCTAGGATTCGCGTCGGCGGGGCTCCTCTATCCTCCTATGGAAGGTCGCGCAAGGGGGGGTGGCGGGCATCGAGTGCGACACTGGTTTTCTTTAACGCACGTAACGTGCATTAAAGAAAATGTCCCGTTTGCACCCGGCCTTACTCTCTCGCACTGTCGCTGTCCTTCTCTCTCATAACCTCTTCTCTCTTTCCATTTCTCTCATCCTCTGTCACTCTATGTTCTTTCATTCTTTATCTTTTTCTTTGTCTCTCACCGTCTCCTTCTCTCACTTTCTTTCTCCATCTCTCTCCCTGTATCCTTTATCTCGGTTTCTCCCTTTTTCTCACCTCCTCTGTCCCTCTGCTTTCTACTCGACTCTCTCTCTTTCTCTCACAGTCTCTTTTCCTCATTTCTATTTCTCCCCCTCTTACTCTCTCACATTCTGTCTCCCTTCCCTTGTTTTTGTTCTCCTTCTCTCCCCCTTATCCTCTATTTCTTTGTTATCCCTCTCTCTCTCTCACACACATTATTTCAATCACTCGCTAGACACGTGCAATACAGTTAGATCCGTGCACCATACGTTTCATCCCATGCATCATTTTTGCATCATGGTTTCATCCTGTGCATCATTCCAGAATCATTCTGGTAGTTTTTTGCCTATATATATATACAGTCAGGTGCAGAAATATTGGGACATGGACACAATTGTAACATCTTTGGCTCTATACACCACCACAATGGAGTTGGAATGAAACAAACACAATGTGATTTAACTGCAGACTGTCAGCTTTAATTTGAGGGTATGTACATCCAACTCAGGTGACGGTGTAGGACTTACAGCAGTTTACAGATGTGCCCCCACTTGTTAAGGGACCAAAGGTAATGGGACAGAATAATAATCATAAATCAAACTTTCCCTTCTTAATACTTGGTTGCAAATCCTTTGCAGTCAATCACAGCCTGAAGTCTGGAACGCATAGACATCACCAGACGCTGGGTTTCATCCCTGGTGATGCTCTGCCAGGCCTCTACTGCAACTGTCTTCAGTTCCTGCTTGTTCTTGGGGCATTTTCCCTTCAGTTTTGTGTTCAGCAAGTGAAATGCATGCTCAATGGGATTCAGGTCAGGTGATTGACTTGGCCATTGCATAACATTCCACTTCTGTCCCTTCAAAAACTCTTTGGTTGCTTTTGCAGTATGCTTTGGGTCATTGTCCATCTGCACTGTGAAGCGCCGTCCAATGAGTTCTGCAGCATTTGGCTGAATGTGAGCAGATAATATTGCCCGAAACACTTCAGAATTCATCCTGCTGCTTTTGTCAGCCGTCACATCATCAATAAATACAAGAGAACCAGTTCCATTGGCAGCCATACATGCCCACGCCATGACACTACCACCACCATGCTTCACTGATGAGGTGGTATGCTTAGGATCATGAGCAGTTCCTTTCCTTCTCCATACTCTTCTCTTCCCATCACTCTTTTGGAATGATGCACAGAATGAAACCATCCTGTTCTACATTATATATATATTGGAATTGCTGTGATTTGCAATAATAAACATAATCAAATCTATATATATACAGTATATATGATACACTGGTAGAAGATCCCTTTATCTGGTGAGTTACAGTCTCTTGGGGATGGTGTTTGATCCATGCATTAAGTAACAATTCGGCTGGTGTTACCCATAGTTCAGTCTCCAGTCTGCGCTCAGACCTGTCAATGCCGGCCGGATCACAGCTCTTGATCCAAGCAGGGTTGCTGGAGGAACCTCCAGAGATCACGTAACATCGCAGGCATACGGACTTGAAAAGACATTTGATTTGCCTTTAATTGACAGACCGAACCTTTAAACGACTCCTCAAAAACTCTGCGAGTGGCCGTGCTGTGGTTTTACTCGCGGTAAAGGCCGGCAGGGCTTCTGTCCCCGTCTGTTAATCCGTATATTCTTCTTCTATGGTTTATAAAAAAAAGAAAAGATCAAAAATCACAGAAAAACTTAAAAGAAATGGAATTACTACCCCACCACGGTCACCCCTTCTACACATCTTTAGCCTACAACGTACCCCTTCTCCCTCGTCACTGGTCAGGCCAGACAGATTCTTCTTCCATAGAAGTCGAGTCATTGCAGCCGCATGACTGACTCGCTCGCAGCGCATCACATGCCTCTCGACGTTTTGCATTGAGAGACTTTGGACATGCAATCCGCTCTGCAAAACTTGTGCAAAGCCGGTCAGAATCCTGGAAGGCTGCCCTGTCTGAGCTGTACTCAGAAACTGAAGAGAGTCATGGGAATTGTAGGCCACAGCTGCAGATCCAGGGTGGGAGAGCTGGACCATAACACTCGCTTACCCTGCTCCCCCACCCAGAGCATTTAAAGGGACACTTTGCTCATCCTGACCTGACCAATTTATAGTCATAAAGTGGTCAGGATGTGAGGAGTGTCGTCCCCCCCCCCCCCGGCCCTTATCATGAATAAATATGTTTGTGAAGTGGAGGAGTTTCCTCCATCTCACCCATTGTCACCAGCTGCTGGAACTTTAGAATTTCCCGGCTGCCAGTCGCCAGATCTGTCACTAGTGATGTCACACACAGAGACCGGCCAACGTCACCCTCTGAGACCAATCGCTAGCAAACGTTCTTGGATAGGCAGCCGATGGATCAGATCTGTGCATGCGCGTGCAGCTCCGATCCATCGCTCTGCGCAGGCGCTACGGAACTTGCCTACGCAAAGTGTGTGAGTCCCGTAGCTCTGCGCAATTTGCGGTTCCTGCACAATGCAAGTGGTATAGGAGAGCAGAAAAACTTCAGGGACTTTGGGAGGTTCCAGGTTCGGGAGGAGGAGCAGCACGCGACGAGGGACAAAGCGTGAGTAAAATCACTTAAAAATAGGAAAAGTAAATAAATAAAGTAAAAGGGCAGAAGCCGTCAGCAGGATCTACCAAAATATATTAGGGAGACTCTGTTTTTCAATAGAATATCCCTTTAAAACAGGAAATTTTCACCGTGCTGGAAGAATTGTGTGAATCTGATGTTTCTTTGGGTTCCCTGAGTCATTGACAGCCACCCTTAGCTCCCCAGATCCTAAGGTACTACATTTCCCATGATGCTCAGTTATTAATGTGCCCTATACAGCTCATAAAGAGCCATCAGCATCGTGAATAGCGCTGCACATTTTTCCGAAGCTGTGATGGATTCCATTTAACAGACGTTTAGCTTGGTTTTCTCCAGGACAGATCGAGACGTTCACCGGGCTGTGAACAGGAATTACACTTTTAATGAGGATTGCGCAGTAAGCACCTGCTCACATTAGGAGCCCTAAATACGTGCGGATCCCCGCGGGACCGCTTAATGTGCAACATCTGCGCTCGGCATGTTTCCCCGAGTCCCGCGGAACCTTTTTATGGGAAAAACAGAAAACAGAGTGTTTCCAGGACCTGAAAGAGACATAAATAGGACAGCGAAGACCTCCTAAAAAGTACAAGTCTCATTGTCTCCATCGAGGGCAATGGTTAGCGTGGTGACAGCATTGACACAGTCATTAAGCATTTACCCTTATTTCTCCTCCACCATTACCTTTCTCTTAAGTTACCTTTACTTCCCTTCAAACCCCCAAACCATCCCCCCACCCCCCACCCCCCGCTCTCCCCATAAATAAAACACCTGACAAAAGTATTGGCGGTTTGAAAAGGTCACGTCTTTTATTTATAATCAAGGCCAAAAAACCATTGCCTTTGTGGCAGAATTATCAGCGATCCTCGCTTCCTTGGACTAGGTAACACCAGATAACACTGGCAACCGCAATGAACCACCAGCATTGCCCAGAAATAGCGGCCGGCCCCACGTGGCTAAGCTAGCGCGACCACACGCTGCTCTCTTTATAGCAGATAGCAGGCCCGGGAGGATCTTCAAACCAGGAGGCTACCTGTGTTTGGCCGCACAAACCACCACACAGACCCCCAGATCCTCCCCCTCTATCGCCTCTCCACGTGCCAGGGCCGCATATTTCACCGCCCGAGGTAACTGTCCATGTAATCCCCTCAGCTTTGGCCGCACAAACCACCAGCTGGCTTCGTGTAACATGGTAACATGATCTGACTGCACCTCAACTAACCATGTCTTTACTCAAAAAACAATCCTCCGACTTTGGTCGTAGAAAAACCACCAGCTGAAGTAACTGTCAATACAATCCCCCAGCTATTGGCCGCACAAACCACCAGCTGGCTTCAAGTAACATGGTGAAATTTCCTGACTGCACCTCGACTAACCATGCCCATATCTAAAGCAATCCACCGGCTTTGGCCGCACAAACCCCCAACCGGCTTCCTGCTACATGGTATGACTCCATATGGGAACCCACAGTCGGTCTTAGAATGACTGGCGGAATCACCACTTCATTAGCCCCTATCCGTGGTCAATGCTGCTGTCTGACGACGTGACCTTTTCGACTCGGTAAACCAGGCAGTAACCTACAAAACAGGGTGGGTAGGGTGGGAAAAAGACAAAGGTTAGACTGATTCCTTCTGTCCTCTGCTTGCCCTTTTCTATTACCCCTGCCCCTCCCCTTTCTGTTATCTGCCCCCGAGACCCAATCCCAGCGATACCCTGAAACAAAAGGAGAACCATTGTAACTCCTCCCAACTTTCTGTCACGGATCCCTCTGACTAACAAAGTAGTGGTCCCTTTACGTAGACCGCTCTCTACCCTTCCGATCCTTGAATGGTCGGCAAAACTAGATAGACAGTTAACCAGACAATAGATAAACAAGGGATAACACCAGACAGAGGTATAGAATAGAGTATTATCACTAATCCCTCTGACTGCCAAGATAGTGGTCCCTTTTCGTAGACCGCTCTCTACCCTTCCGATCCTTGAATGGTCGGTAAAGCTAGATAGATAATTAATCAGGTAATAGATAAACAAAGGGAAACACCAGACAGAGGTACAGACTAGAATATATGTTCTCCCTAGGACCTTAGTTATAACAGAGGTAATCTGATGTGTGCTTAGGGTGCCACATAGACTGACCTCGGTACCAACGTTAAGGGCA
The DNA here is from genome assembly GCA_009667805.1 of Leptobrachium leishanense. Classification (NCBI taxonomy): domain Eukaryota; kingdom Metazoa; phylum Chordata; class Amphibia; order Anura; family Megophryidae; genus Leptobrachium; species Leptobrachium leishanense. Next base: position 61,247 of record RXON01001738.1, on the reverse strand, counting down.
GAACCAAGAGCAGAGTAAATGCCAATACCAGGGGTTATACACAGAATGGTTCGTTTGCCAATGCCAGGAGTCATACACAGAATGGTTCGTTCGCCAATGCCAGGGGTCATACACAGAATGGTTCGTTTGCCAATGCCAGGAGTCATACACAGAATGGTTCGTTCGCCAATGCCAGGGGTCATACACAGAATGGTTCGTTTGCCAATGCCAGGAGTCATACACAGAATGGTTCGTTCGCCAATGCCAGGAGTCATACACAGAATGGTTATTTCCAGAAGCAAGGTCAGACACAGATTTTTTAGCCAAAAACACAAGAGCTCTGCGGGAAGTGAATACCACGTCAGGGCACCGGCGAACTAGTGAAGCCGGGTTTTAAACCCGGCGGTTCCGCGTCACAACGCCAGGCTCCGCCCCCGGCGTCCCACGTGAGCGCACCCGGTAGCGTTATCATTCGGCGCCTGGCCAGCGAGCAGCGAGGAATCTGCTGCCAGGCGCCCCAGTACTGGCCCATCCGTGACAGAACCCCCCCTCCACGGGCGGCCACTGGACGACCCCCAGGGGCACGGGGGTGCGCCAAATAGAATGCCTTTACCAACCGAGGGGCATGGACTTCTGCAGCCGGAATCCAAGAACGATCCTCTGGACCGTAACCTACCCAATCGACCAAGTACTGTAATGAACCCCTAGACATCCTGGCACCCAGAATGGCTTCAACCTCGAACTCCTCCTCGCCCTCCACAGAAACAGGAGGCGGTGGAGCATGGACCTTGGTGTACCGGTTACATAACAATGGCTTCAAAAGGCTTACGTGGAACACATTGTGTATCCTAATATGGGGAGGTAATGCCAAAGCATAGGAGACAGGGTTGAGTCGCCGCAGAATCTTATAAGGGCCGATATATCTAGGTGCCAACTTCATGGAAGGTACTAAGAGCTTGATATTTCATGAAGACAGCCAAACCCTATCCCCAACTTGATACACGGGTGCCTGCCTCCTGTGTCTGTCGGCCTTGGTTTTCTGGATGGCACTATTCTCCTCCAGTGCCCGTTTCACTCTCTCCCAAGTCTCTTTCAATGATGCCAGTTGCTCATCCAAAGCAGGAATCGTGGTATCAGGAAACGTAGCGGGGAGCACGGGAGGATCAAAACCATAAACAGTGAAAAAAGGAGAATGTCCTGTGGATTCACTCACTGCACTGTTCAAAGCATACTCTGCCCATGGTAACAGGTCAGACCAGTTATTTTGTTGTTCTGATATGAAGCACCTCAGATATTTCTCTATGTTTTGGTTGGCTCGTTCTGCTGCTCCGTTGGTCTGGGGGTGATAGGCCGAAGAGAATGATAGGTCTATCCCCACGTTCTTACAAAACCCTCTCCAGAATCTGGAGATGAATTGGGTCCCCCTATCAGAGACGATCTCCAGAGGAACGCCGTGTATGCGGACCACATTGGAAATGAATATGGGCACCAGTTCAGCTGCCGAAGGTAGTTTCCGAAGAGGAACATAGTGACCCATCTTGGAAAATCGATCTATGACCGTAAGTATCACTGTATTCCCTCTTGACTCAGGTAAATCTACTATGAAATCCATGGCTACATGTGACCATGGTCGTTCGGGGATCGGCAAAGGCTGGAGTAACCCAATGGGTGCTGTTTTGGGACTTTTCTGCCTTGTGCACACCTCGCACACAGCTATGTAATCTTTCACATCTCGGCGCAACGTGGGCCACCAGAGGAGTTTACTGATACTAGACACGGTCTTGGTGATACCCATATGCCCAGAAGTTTTATTGTCGTGATAGATGTTAAGTACTTCCTCTCTTTCGTTCTCAGGTACAAAGAGTTTCGCAGGAGGTTTTCCCCCAGGAGCTGCACCCTGGACGGTCTGCAACCTTTTCACCAGAGGAGACGAGACACTAATCGTGGTAGAGGCTATAATCCTTTCCTGGGGTACAATGGGATGCTGATCTTGGATATTGTGTTCATAAGATTCATACTGTCTCGATAAAGCGTCTGCTTTAATGTTTCTGGACCCGGGTCTATAGGTAAGCACGAAATTAAAACTTGAAAGAAACAATGACCATCTCGCTTGTCTGGAATTTAAACGTTTAGCATCTCCAATGTACGTGAGATTCTTATGATCGGTTATGATAACGACGGGGTCCCTAGACCCCTCTAATAAGTATCTCCATTCGGCCAAGGCCGAGATGACTGCTAACAACTCTCTATTTCCAATGTCATAGTTCTTCTCTGCCGGGGACAATTTCCGAGAATAGAAGCCACATGGATGCAAGGGTTTGTCGGGTGCCTCCCTTTGGGACAAGACTGCGCCAAGACCTAGTTCGGAGGCGTCAACTTCTACTTGGAAAGGCAGAGCCGGATCTGGATGTCGGAGAACAGGGGCAGTAGTGAATGCTTGCTTAAGTGCCTCAAAGGCTTGAGTGGCTTGAGGTGTCCATTTCTGATTTCCCACCCCTTTCCTTGTCATAGCCGTGAGGGGAGCTATCAAGGCCGAAAAGTCTTTAATGAATCTTCGATAATAGTTCGTAAACCCCAAAAACCTCTGAATGGCTTTAAGCCCTTGGGGTAGAGGCCAGTCAAGAATAGCTGAGAGCTTTTTAGGATCCATTTGAAAACCCTCAGGGGTTATTATATAACCCAGGAATTGCACAATTACTATGTCGAATAGACATTTTTCTAATTTACAATATAATCCAGCCTTCAATAGTTTTTTCAAGACTTGTTTCACGTGGGCGTGATGAGTGTCCACATCAGGAGAGTATATCAGGATGTCATCCAGATATACTATGACGAATTCTTGCAGAAAATCCCTTAAAGTGTCGTTTATAAGGTCCTGAAAAACGGCTGGCGCATTACATAATCCGAAGGGCATCACCAGGTATTCATAATGCCCGCTACGTGTATTAAAAGCCGTTTTCCATTCATGCCCCTTTTTAACCCTAACCAGGTTGTACGCTCCGCGTAAATCAAGCTTCGTATATATACGGGCCCTTTTAATCGATCGAACAATTCTGTTATGAGAGGTATGGGATATGCATTTCTTATGGTTATCCTATTCAAACCTCTATAATCGATGCAAGGTCGCAGATCTCCTTCTTTCTTGAGACAAAGAGAAAACCTGCTCCTGCTGGAGAGGAGGACCTTCTAATGAATCCTCGCTCCAGATTCTCCCTTATGTACTCCTCCATAATGTCGTTTTCTTTTTGTGATAAAGGGTATACGTGTCCCCTAGGAGGCATCGTACCGGGGAGTAAATCAATAGCACAGTCATATGGACGATGTGGTGGTAGGACCTCAGTCCTGGCTTTGGAGAACACCTCCTTTAATGCCAAGTAACATTCAGGGACCTCTGTGGACAAAGGAGGGGCTGTGGCAATATTGAGACTACCAACCACATTGACTCTGCCTAGGCAATTAGACTGACAACCAAGACCCCAACTTTTTACGTCTCTCTGGACCCAATCAATAACCGGGTTGTGCTCTGTTAGCCATGGAAACCCAAGAACTACAGGACATGAGGGAGATTCGATAATTTGAAATCTTATTGTTTCATGGTGCAAAATCCCTGTTTTCATACATACATCGACAGTGTCGTGAGTGATATGTGGACATGACAGGGGTTTACCATCTATGGCCTCCACCATTAGAGGTCTTTCCTTGAGAACCAGAGGTAAGAGGTTTTTGGCAGCAAAATTCTTATCCATGAAATTTCCCGAGGCCCCAGAGTCTAAGAACGCCTCAGTCTTGAGGTGAACCCCCTCCCAGGTTAGGGAGATAGGTAACAGAATCCTGGATTTTTTTTTTTTTCATTATCCACAAAGGAGGCATACAGAGAACCGATAACCTGGGTATTGGCTGTTCTTTGACCCAGTTTGCCACATTCACCTCTGCTAACCCTGGGTCTCTGAGGACATTGAAGGCGGAAGTGATCTGCCCCTGCACAATAGAAGCAGAGCCCCTTTTCTCTTCTGTGCGCTCTTTCTGCTTCTGAAATACCCGTTTTTCTTATTTGCATGGGTTCAATGACTGACATATCTGTTTTAGCATTCTCCGAGTTACCTGACGTACTGGTGTGTCTGGGTAATGAGGGTAAAGGAGGCAAGACCCTTCTGGGTCTGTCTCTGGGATGTCTCCTTTCCCTAATTTGATCGTCCATGGCTATACAAAAATCTATCAGGTGGTCCAGATTCTCTGGTAATTTTAAGGGAGCCAGCTCAAACATAAAAGCCTCGTTCAAACCTTCGGTAAAGGCTAAGGTTAAAACGTCGTTCGGCCAAAGTACCTCTGAAGTCAAAGTTTTAAACTCTATGGCATAGTCGGCGACCCTCTTATTACCTTGTTTAATGTGAAATAAGGATCTACCCGCATTGGTAGCCCTTCTAGAGGGATCAAAGGTACGTTTTAACTCGGAGGTAAAACCCTCATAATCATAGATGATGGGTTTCTTATTTTCCCACAACGGCGTAGCCCACAATAAAGCTTTTTCTGTTAAATGATTGATCAGATATCCTACTTTGGCTTTATCAGACATACAAGACCCTGGGTTGTTCTCAAACAAGATCTCAAGCTGAGTCAAAAAACCCCGGCATAGGCTTGGTGTACCATCATAGCGTAGGGGTGCCTTCATACTAAGCCTATGTCCTTCAGGGGAGACCGGACTGACCCTAGGTAGTACTGGATCTGGAGGATTTGTGGTACCTGTATTGGAGCGATTTAACAGGGTTTGCAGAGCGAGAGAAATCTGGTCCATCCTATGGTCCTGTTCCTCTTGTCTGGCTGCGATACGTGCCAACTGGTTAGAGAGGTCTGCGGGATCCATTGGCCCTGACGTAATGTCACGGATCCCTCTGACTAACAAAGTAGTGGTCCCTTTACGTAGACCGCTCTCTACCCTTCCGATCCTTGAATGGTCGGCAAAACTAGATAGACAGTTAACCAGACAATAGATAAACAAGGGATAACACCAGACAGAGGTATAGAATAGAGTATTATCACTAATCCCTCTGACTGCCAAGATAGTGGTCCTTTTCGTAGACCGCTCTCTACCCTTCCGATCCTTGAATGGTCGGTAAAGCTAGATAGATAATTAATCAGGTAATAGATAAACAAAGGGAAACACCAGACAGAGGTACAGACTAGAATATATGTTCTCCCTAGGACCTTAGTTATAACAGAGGTAATCTGATGTGTGCTTAGGGTGCCACATAGACTGACCTCGGTACCAACGTTAAGGGCAGAACCAAGAGCAGAGTAAATGCCAATGCCAGGAGTCATACACAGAATGGTTCGTTCGCCAATGCCAGGGGTCATACACAGAATGGTTCGTTTGCCAATGCCAGGAGTCATACACAGAATGGTTCGTTCGCCAATGCCAGGGGTCATACACAGAATGGTTCGTTTGCCAATGCCAGGAGTCATACACAGAATGGTTCGTTCGCCAATGCCAGGAGTCATACACAGAATGGTTATTTCCAGAAGCAAGGTCAGACACAGATTTTTTAGCCAAAAACACAAGAGCTCTGCGGGAAGTGAATACCACGTCAGGGCACCGGCGAACTAGTGAAGCCGGGTTTTAAACCCGGCGGTTCCGCGTCACAACGCCAGGCTCCGCCCCCCGGCGTCCCACGTGAGCGCACCCGGTAGCGTTATCATTCGGCGCCTGGCCAGCGAGCAGCGAGGAATCTGCTGCCAGGCGCCCCAGTACTGGCCCATCCGTGACACTTTCAACTCTTTTCTTTAAACAGGGAAATTGCTTAAACTTTTCTCGTTCCCATCCAGTCTCTCAACAGTACTAAGCATTTACCCTTATTTCTCCTCCACCATTACCTTTCTCTTAAGTTACCTTTACTTCCCTTCAAACCCCCCCCAAACCATCCCCCCCCACAAATAAAACACATGACAAAAGTATTGGCGGTTTTGAAAAGGTCACGTCTTTTATTTATAATCAAGGCCAAAAAAACATTGCCTTTGTGGCAGAATTATCAGCGATCCTCGCTTCCTTGGACTAGGTAACACCAGATAACACTGGCAACCGCAATGAACCACCAGCATTGCCCAGAAATAGCGGCCGGCCCCACGTGGCTAAGCTAGCGCGACCACACGCTGCTCTCTTTATAGCAGATAGCAGGCCCGGGAGGATCTTCAAACCAGGAGGCTACCTGTGTTTGGCTCCAGAACCTTCCCTCCCATCTCCAGCATAATCTTTTTTGCTGCCTGGTTCATCTTCTTTCTCACGATGTATCCTGCACCCTGCAGTTCCTCCACACTAATCTAGCAATTACGTTAGACAACACTATCTGAACTTCCGACCATTCCTTCCTGAACCACCTAAGTGTTTCCCGGACCCTAGTCTGCAAATCTATCGTCGTCATAGCCCCTATGTCGTTACCCCCTAAATGAACTATCCTTATATCTGGCTTCCCCCCACCTTCTCCTAGATTCCTGTGCTACCCCTAAAAGCTGCGCCCACCCCATACCCCTCCTTACTATCCACCTAATGCCCGCTTTAGTGAGGCTGAACCCTATGTTCACTCCCATCATTGTGCCCACAGCGTGAACAGCCGCCCAGTGCACATAGGAGTGTCCCAGGATCCATACTCTCTTCGCCCGCTCTGAAAGAAAAAAAAAAAAAAAAACAGAATATTAACGCTCAAACACATACCAACTTTTTATCGCGACTGTAAATTAAATCAGGGTTATACACCTACCCCCGCTTATTCACAACCCTCTCCTCTCTAACTTAGCAAATTATGAAATACCAGCTAGCCTGCTAAGACCGGTGCCCTTTAAACAAATTCCCTTTCCCCATCGCTGTTTAATCCTAACTGCTCGCGATCTGCCAGAGAAATTAAGGTTTATTAATTTTAGTTATTTTTTCCCCAAAAAAACACAGAATATCCCCTATGTCGTTACCCCCAAATTCACTATCATTATATCTGGCTTCCCCCACCTTCTCCTACATTATCAAATATTCTATATTCATTACAGTCCTAAGCTCAACATCTGAGGGTTGGGATTTAGGGGTTATTATTGCAGAGGATCTAAGGGTAAGTAGTCAATGTAATAGAGCAGCAGGAAATGCTGGCAGAATGCTTGGTTGTGTAGGGAGAGGTATTAGCAGTAGGAAAAGAGAAGTGCTCATGCCACTGTACAGAGCACTGGTGAGACCTCACTTGGAGTACTGTGTGCAGTACTGGAGACCGTATCTCCAGAAGGATATAGACATCTTAGAGAGAGTTCAGAGAAGGGCTACTAAAATGGTGTATGGCTTGAAGGAGAAAAGTTACCAGGAAAGGTAATGATCTTAACATGTATAGCTTGGAAAAAAGATGAGATATGATATAAACATTTAAATACGTAAAGGGAATCCACAAGGTAGAGGAAGGGAGTATATTTAAAAGGAAACAAAATAGCAAAACAAGAGGACATAGTCTTAGATTAGAGGGGCAAAGGTTTAAAAGTAACATCAGGAAGCATTATTTTACTGAGAGGGTGGTGGATACATGGAACAGCCTTCCAGTAGAAGTGGTAGAGGCCAAAACAGTAATTGAATTTAAGCAGGCATGGGATAGGCATAAGGCTATCCTAAACAAAAGATAAATCCAGGTAAAGTATCCATGTAATTGGACGACTAGATGGGCCGAAAGGTTCTTATCTGACGACATTTTCTATGTTTCTTTCCATCCCAGCAACGTTACAGCCTTTTCCACAGCCGCTTTGAATTGCAACCTGGACAAAATTGGTTCCATCCTCATGCCTCAAAAAAAAACATATGGCCGTTTGCAGGAGCCGCCTCCAAATATCCTCTTACATAACACCGGGCATACCTCCATTTAACCTCTGTATTACGCTCCAGTCTTTGTGTAATATACCCTCCCCCCCTCTAAGTAATGGACTCCCTTTGTTTTCACATGCTTCTGTCAGCCCCTCGCCCCCCCAGCAACCAAGGTCGCCCAGCTCATGGTTATCTGATGCATTGTTCCTAGCTGGATGTGATTACATTGTCTCTGAACCTTTCCTCTGTGTGTGTGTGTCCCTTGCACAATGTAAATCAATGCAGTCTCCATTGTGAGTTGGGCCATAAGCAGTACTTCTGCGGAATACTGACTTCAAGGGGAGCAGTCTGCCCGTGGACCCCCTACGTTACAGCCTCGTTCCTCTAATGCCCTCTGGGTTAAGCTAAATGGGGACTTCTCTAAAGGACCAGCCATTCTACCTAACAGCACCTCCTTCCCCAACTTTTCTCTCAATATTTCTGGCAGTTCATATGCTGATTTCAACTGCTTTACTTTCCTACCCCCCTTCGCTTCACCCCTAATCAGTATCTTGAAGCCTTCCATAAAAAAAAAAACCTTACTCCATTCTCCTTATCCTCCATCTTTAAGGCTCGCCAGCCCTGGAATCCTTTACCAAGTCTTTAACCCACGTCTTTAACCCACGTCTACCAATGAAACGGTTTCTTGCTTAGTATATTAATCTATAGGCCCGAAGTTAAGTCAACCTACCCAAAATAGTGAAACAGCATTTGCTAACCTACAAAATCACTGTTTAGTTGATAAGCCTCTTCAGAAATTATAACAGACACATTTAGATGTGTATTTGGTTAGTAATTGTTATATATTCATAAATCTGGCAGAAACAATCTGGATTAATTTAGTTGCGCAAATGTAAATTTAAACAGATTGTACAGTTACTGCTGCAGCATTTCCTCATTGACAGCAGACCATGTGACTTTTTGAGGTTTAAGATGGCTGCCAGCCATGCGGTCACTGATTACCTATGTTTATAAGATCATACAGACTATACAAATAATAAGGTTTGATCAAGTATTACAAAGTGAAGCAAATATCAACGAGCATATTCTAGCTAAAATGCAAATCACTAGAATGGATAAATTAGCGCGTATTTAACCTAATAGATTACACACACACGCATATAGTATATTATCAACATAGCGACAAATTCACAGAATTAATACACTTAATACTTATCCACTCCCAGGCTTTATTATGATGATGGTACGAGTGGGAAAGATGAGGGAGTTGTTGCTCATGTTTCCTCCATTTCGGAGATAAGTCTCTCCTCTCCCTCAATAAAGACAAAGTTAGAGTTCTGAAATAATTAATTATTTACTCACACTGTAGCAAGAGCGCAAAAAAGATTGTACATTGCTGCTGTGTCACTTCAAAAATTGCCTCAATTAGTATAGTGAATTTAAATACAGTATACAAATGAGTTTATTCATCAACTTATTGCTTAACTCTTGGAGTTACTTTATTTATTTCACATACGCCCAGGTGAGACAACCCCCCCTCCCTTCCAGAATACATTACAGATAACAACAGGCTAGCCACTATACAATAGATAAAGCTCCAATCACTGGACAATAGAAAAGCTAACATTGGGATTGTTTACCCTTGCTTCTCTAAACAGTGTGCTTAGGGAAACCCGGGATGTTAGAGTGCAAGCTCTTGAGCAAGGGGCCTCTCCTACTGTTTAATGAGTGTAAAATATAACAACTTATAACTGTAACATACAGATACACACTTTGACAACAGCATAGCACATCACACACACTCTACACTATATACAGAGACAATAAACTGTAAAGCAAAATACTTGCAAATAAACATTGGGGCGGCCGTTTTATCACTGGTTGCTTTGTATGCTTCCGGCCTGTTCAGTACAAAAATGACTGCAGCTCATTAAAATGTATCGATTTTGGAGTGCTATTATATGGAACGCTTCACGAATTTGCGTGTCATCCTTGCGCAGGGCCATGCTAATCTTCTCTGTATCGTTCCAATTTTAGTATATGTGCAGCCGAAGCTAGCACTTGGTGCTAAAACACCCACTATTCATGTGCGTGATTCTTAAAATTGACCGTCAGTCATTTACTAGAGTGAGCACTTTAACTATTATATTTAACTATAACTGCCTTACACAGAATCTTCAGACAGACACAGGCAAAATTACTGATCCCAAATGCACCAAATAACATACCAAACAACAAATCACTGAGTTATACCAGAACAATTAACCTATTCATAATTACTATCACGCAGATACTACACAAAATTAATAAGGGAATACAGTATTGCAAAGTGTAACGAATATCAAAAGCATCTACTAAATAAAACCTGCAAATCAATACAATGGAAAAACCTGCACCTATTTATCCAAGTATTTATAGAACTAGGAATATATATATTTAGCAGACTATAATAATAGGGAATACATAACAGATTGATACAGCCAGTAATACTTATCCAGTCGTTGGTTTTCATATGATGATGGTGATGGTGATGGTAAAATGGAGTTGGCTGTCCCAAAAAAAAAAGACAAAGGTTAGACTGATTCCTTCTGTCCTCTGCTTGACCTTTTCTATTACCCCTGCCCCTCCCCTTTCTGTTATCTGCCCCCGAGACCCAATCCCAGCGATACCCTGAAACAAAAGGAGAACCATTGTAACTCCTCCCAACTTTCTACTCTTTTCTTTAAACAGGGAAATTGCTTAAATTTTTCTCGTTCCCATCCAGTCTCTCAACAGTACCAATCCTTAAAAACGCTTTAAGAATCTTCTGGCTGAAGTTTTTAAGTGGTCAGGCTGCTTGGAGTGTCCCCCTCCCTCCAGTTCTGTTTGCTGTTTGAAGTGAAGAAGTTTCCTCCACCCACACAGCTGTCACTCAGCAGAAGAGATTTAAATATCCCCCCTGCCGGGGACCAACTCAGAGATCAATGATGTCAGCACGTTCTGCAACATCCGGTCTCCCACTGATCACAGTAGTGAGCATAAGCTGTAAAGGACACTCTACATATCCTGTCCACTCTATTGTTTTAAAGTGGTTTCCAAGTGAGGATTGCCCCCCCCAAAATCTGGTGAAATTGGTTGATGAAGTGGAGGAGTTTCCTCCCCTACACCCAGCATCACCAGTAGCCGGATTTATTTTTAATTTCCTGACTTCCGGTCACCAGATTGGTTACTAGTGATGTCACACACATCGGCCCCTACAGAAAGGCTTGAAAAACGCACTGAAATTAATAATGTGAGAAAAGAAAAAGTACAATATTACTTTCAATTATTTATACACACTTTACGTACACAAGTTCTGTAGCGCCTGCAGAGAGCGATGGATCGTAGCTGCACGCGCATGCACAGGTCTGATCCACCGGCTACCTCTCTGACAACGCTCGATACAGGGTCACAGGTCTCTCTGTGTGACATCACAAGTGACCGAACTGGTGACCAGCAGATGGGAAATTAAAAATCCTGAATGGTGGTGACGCTGGGTGGGGTGAAGCAAACTCCCCCCGCTTCACCCAGCAATTGCACTAGATGAGGGGGGAGCTGGAGGGGGCTCTCATCACATCCTGACCACTTTAAAACTGTAAAAGGTTACGGATGGGTACAGCATCCATTTAATACAGTTAGTTCATGAGTTACACTGTCACATTGTGTGGCCTGTGTGATACAGAGTTACACCGTCACATTTTTTTTTTTGGAAAGTATTTTACCAGGAAGGATACATTGAGATTTCTCTCGTTTTTAAGTATGTCCTGGTCGGGTGGCGAGTATGTACCGTTAGGTGTCTTGCCCAAGGACACTTACTGGAGAGGTGCTCTGGCCATTGCATGGCCCTGTGTGTTGCAGAGTTAAACCGTCACATTGTGTGGCCCTATTTGTTGCAGAGTTACACCGTCACATTGCGTGGTCCTGTGTGTTGCAGAGTTAAACCGTCACATTGTGTTTTCCTGTGTGTTGCAGAGTTACACCGTCACATTGCGTGGTCCTGTGTGTTGCAGAGTTACACCGTCACATTGTGTTTTCCTGTGTGTTGCAGAGTTACACCGTCACATTGCGTGGTCCTGTGTGTTGCAGAGTTAAACCATCACATTGTGTGGCCCTATTTGTTGCAGAGTTAAACCGTCACATTGCGTGGTCCTGTGTGTTGCAGAGTTACACCGTCACATTGTGTGGCCCTATTTGTTGCAGAGTTACACCGTCACATTGCGTGGTCCTGTGTGTTGCAGAGTTACACCGTCACATTGCGTGGTCCTGTGTGTTGCAGAGTTACACCGTCACATTGCTTTTTCATGTGTGTTTCAGAGTTACACCGTCACATTGCGCTTTCCTGTGTGTTGCAGAGTTACACCGTCACATTGTGTGGCCCTATTTGTTGCAGAGTTACACCATCACGTTGTGTGGTCCTGTGTTGCAGAGTTACACCATCACATTGTGTTTTCCTGTGTGTTGCAGAGTTACACCGTCACATTGCGTTTTCCTGTGTGATTCAGAGTTACACCGTCACATTGCGTTTTCCTGTGTGATTCAGAGTTACGCCGTCACATTGCGTTTTCCTGTGTGTTGCAGAGTTACACCGTCACATTGCGTTTTCCTGTGTGATTCAGAGTTACGCCGTCACATTGCGTGGTCCTGTGTGTTGCAGAGTTACACCGTCACATTGTGTGGCCCTATTTGTTGCAGAGTTAAACCGTCACATTGTGTGGCCCTATTTGTTGCACAGTTACACCGTCACATTGTGTGGTCCTGTGTGTTGCAGAGTTACACCGTCACATTGTGTGGTCCTGTGTGTTGCAGAGTTACACCGTCACATTGCGTTTTCCTGTGTGTTGCAGAGTTACACCGTCACATTGTGTTTTCCTGTGTGTTGCAGAGTTACACCGTCACATTGTGTTTTCCTGTGTGTTGCAAAGTTACACCGTCACATTGCGTTTTCCTGTGTGTTGCAGAGTTACACCGTCACATTGTGTTTTCCTGTGTGTTGCAGAGTTACACCGTCACATTGTGTTTTCCTGTGTGTTGCAAAGTTACACCGTCACATTGTGTTTTCCTGTGTGTGTTGTGCGGTTTTGCTCCACTAACCGCTCGATGGTTAACAGTAAGGCTAAGGTCAGACGAAAGCATTTTTAACGTGCGTTTAGCCGCACGAAATCACGGCCGTGCTAGCAGCAAATGACGTCCAATGCCGGGGAACATACGACGAACGGCCGCACGACAGTTCATCTGTGCAACGCAAGTGGCCAACGAACGCATTTTTTCTAGAACGTCAAACCGCTACTACTGACGTACAGAGTGCGCTGCGGCCGCATAACGACGTGTTTGCGTGATTAGGAGACGTCAGACGCTGCTAATGTCCGGCCAACATCACGTCCAGACACAAAAAGTGTTTTATTGATGATCCGTACAAAATCACGGACGAAACTGCGCATCGTATGACCGCTATCGCGTATTCCGTGAAAAAATACGTCCATTCGTTCGAACGCACTTTTTCACGGACAACGTGAAAAATGCGTTCGTCTGACCCCAGCCTAAATGTGAATGTTTTGCCACGCGCCCCAGCAGATAATGTATGTCAGCGTGTAACTAATGTTCGGCTAATAAGTAGCGCTGGAGTGAATAGAAGTGGCTTTATTAGCATTCGGCAGGGCCTGGTATCAGCGCGAGGAGCAGCGCAGCCTCCTATTTAAATATATTGCGGCTGTTTTATTGATCTTGGACGTAAACACGGGCCGGATCGCGATTACAGCCAGCGGGTTCATGTTATTGCAGGTGGATTGTTTTATACTTTGTGCTGTATGTTCTGTAATGAATGTACACACCGCCCCCTACAGGAGGACTTTAAAAACGCACTGACCCGAATAGCAAAAAAAAAAAAAAAGATGTATGCTATAACACATACAGTTATTTATACAAAGGTCACTCCATAACCCGTGTGTTCAGATCAACCACGTTTTCCTGGACACATGTCACTATTTCATGCAGAGGGGAGCACATGCAAAAGTGCTGCCCTGCAACATGTATAATTCATATGCTCTAGGAAAGCAGATGCTGCAAGATATGAAAAAAATTATGATTCGAAATGAAAAGAGAGTAGGAGTGGTATATCCTGATAAGAAGCCCGGGGCTAACCCAATTTCTGTAGAAATATCGAAAATGTGGGATATATGGTGCTTAGCAAAGAGCGTAAAACATAAGGTGTTACAGATAGGTCCGAAATGTCACAGAAATGTAACCGGACACTGAAATTCAGTGAACGGTGACATTTCGGGCCATTCGGCTATTCAGAGAGCAGGCAGTTCACCAAATTTTGGCGAATTGCCAGCAAGTACAGTGCCTGTTCGGCAGCAGTGAAATCCCCCATAGAGAAGCAATGGTTAATCTATTCACAGACACCGAACAGCAGAGAAATGTCAGTGAAATGCCCTGCCATTCGGTGGTTTCATTCGACAGGTTTATTCAGGAGAATCCCATAGGCTTCAATGTTAAAAATATTCCCGTTTTAATTCAATATCTAATAAACCGTTTACTATTTTAATCTGCAGCAAAAAGTCTCTTTATTTATTGATTTTTTTGAGGATCTTTTAGCCATTTTTCGGGATTTTTAAGGCAAATTTTTTTTTCCGTTATTTCTTTTTAATCGTTTTTCATGTTTCTGTAACAGCCCATTTTATTATCATTCATTGCATCTTATGTGTAAATTACAGACATTTTCGTTCAGTCGTTTTTTTGCAAACGGCGTTAAGATTTTGAAACTTTCAAGCGAATTGTTTTTTTTTTTTTTACCCCTTTCGTCAGCTTGTCGGTTTTTTCCAGCATCTGGTCTGCGCTGTGATCAGTGACTTTTTCCGGCGTGTTCGACGGTTTTTCTGGCGGGTGTGTGACGGGTTTGTGGTGGGTTTTCCCATCACTACGGGGGCCATGCGGTTCTTGCTGAATACGCCGCAGGGTCGGCGAAATAAGATCGCCGAATCGCACCGAAGTGCAGGGAACAAAAAGTCACCGAACGTGCAGTGACTTTTCGATTCTCTTTGAATAACCCTGAATGTTTCCTATTGATGATACACTGAGGATGTGGATACATTGAGCTTTGTCGCCCTCTGCTGGCTCTCTTTTAGTATGTCATCACTTATCTGGTGATATGCGCCGTAGTCGGATATAGAGTGTGTGTATATATGTGTGTGTGAGTTTCATGCAGTATACATGATTTGCGTCCGTCCATTCAGTTGTTGTTTTTTTCCATTTCACTAATTAGATTTGGGGTTAATCGTTTATTAAATCTCCTCTTCTTGAGTTCGTCGCTTCCAGTAAAAGTCGAGCAGATGTCTGTCTTCACGTACGTCAGTAAATATATGTGTGACTTTGGGTGAAATTAGGTTTTTGTGACTTTTCGTGCTGCTGGGTACGAGCAGCTGTCACCCCAGATGATCGCTCCGTCTGAAGATGGCCTTTGGGGGTAATTTTAATGAAACATACAAATGTATCAAAAATATACAGAAACGGACACCGGGGAGGCGTGTTTAAGTGTAATGGGGGGGCAGTTTAATAAGTGTGATGGGGGGCAGTTTAATAGGTGTAATGGGGGCAGTTTAATAAGTGTAATAGGGGCAGTTTAATAAATGTAATGGGGGCAGTTTAATAAGTGTAATGGGGGCAGTTTAATAAGTGTAATGGGAGCAGTTTAATAAGTGTAAGGGTGGCAGGTTAATAAGTGTAATGGGGGGCAGTTTAATAAGTGTAATGGGGGCAGTTTAATAAGTGTAATGGGGGCAGTTTAATAAGTGTAATGGGGGCAGTTTAATAAATGTAATGGGGGCAGTTTAATAGGTGTAATGGGGGCAGTTTAAAAAGTGTAATGGGGCAGTTTAATAAATGTAATGGGGGCAGTTTAATAAGTGTAAGGGGGGCAGTTTAATAAGTGTAATGGGGCAGTTTAGTAAGTGTAATGGGGCAGTTTAATAATTGTAATGGGGCAGTTTAATAAGTGTAATGGGGGGCAGTTTAATAAGTGTAATGGGGGTAGTTTAATAAATGTAATGGGGGCAGTTTAATAAGTGTAAGGGGGCAGTTTAATAAGTGTAATGGGGGGCAGTTTAATAAGTGTAATGGGGCAGTTTAATAAGTGTAATGGGGGCAGTTTAATAAATGTAAGGGGGAAGTTTAATAAGTGTAATGGGGGCAGTTTAATAAGTGTAAGGGGGGCAGTTTAATAAGTGTAATGGGGGGCAGTTTAATAAGTGTAATGGGGCAGTTTAATAAGTGTAAGGGGGCAGTTTAATAGGTGTAATGGGGGGCAGTTTAATAAGTGTAATGGGAGCAGTTTAATAGGTGTAATGGGGCAGTTTAATAGGTGTATTGGGGGCAGTTTAATAAGTGTAATGGGGCAGTTTAATAGGTGTAATGGGGGCAGTTTAATAAGTGTAATGGGGCAGTTTAATAAGTGTAATGGGAGCAGTTTAATAGGTGTAATGGGGGGCAGTTTAATAGGTGTAATGGGGGCAGTTTAATAGGTGTAATGGGGGCAGTTTAATAGGTGTAATGGGGGCAGTTTAATAAGTGTAATGGGGCAGTTTAATAAGTGTAATGGGGGCAGTTTAATAGGTGTAATGGGGCAGTTTAATAAGTGTAATGGGGGGCAGTTTAATAAGTGTAATGGGAGCAGTTTAATAGGTGTAATGGGGCGGCAGTTTAATAAGTGTAATGGGGGGCAGTTTAATAAGTGTAATGGGAGCAGTTTAATAGGTGTAATGGGGGCAGTTTAATAAGTGTAATGGGGGCAGTTTAATAAGTGTAATGGGGCAGTTTAATAAGTGTAATGGGGGCAGTTTAATAAGTGTAATGGGGGCAGTTTAATAATTGTAATGGGGCAGTTTAATAAGTGTAATGGGGGGCAGTTTAATAAGTGTAATGGGGGTAGTTTAATAAATGTAATGGGGGCAGTTTAATAAGTGTAAGGGGGGCAGTTTAATAAGTGTAATGGGGGGCAGTTTAATAAGTGTAATGGGGGGCAGTTTAATAAGTGTAAGGGGGGGCAGTTTAATAAGTGTAATGGGGGCAGTTTAAAAAGTGTAATGGGGGCAGTTTAATAAATGTAATGGGGGCAGTTTAATAAGTGTAATGGGGGCAGTTTAATAAGTGTAATGGGGGCAGTTTAATAAGTGTAATGGGGCAGTTTAATAAGTGTAATGGGGGCAGTTTAATAAGTGTAATGGGGGCAGTTTAATAATTGTAATGGGGCAATTTAATAAGTGTAATGGGGGGCAGTTTAATAAGTGTAATGGGGGTAGTTTAATAAATGTAATGGGGGCAGTTTAATAAGTGTAAGGGGGCAGTTTAATAAGTGTAATGGGGGGCAGTTTAATAAGTGTAATGGGGGCAGTTTAATAAGTGTAAGGGGGGCAGTTTAATAAGTGTAATGGGGGCAGTTTAATAAGTGTAATGGGGAGTTTAATAAGTGTAATGGGGCAGTTTAATAAGTGTAAGGGGGTCAGTTTAATAAGTGTAATGGGGGCAGTTTAATAAGTGTAAGGGGGGCAGTTTAATAGGTGTAATGGGGGCAGTTTAATAGGTGTAATGGGGGCAGTTTAATAAGTGTAATGGGGCAGTTTAATAGGTGTAATGGGGGCAGTTTAATAAGTGTAATGGGAGCAGTTTAATAGGTGTAATGGGGGCAGTTTAATAGGTGTAATGGGGGCAGTTTAATAGGTGTAATGGGGGGCAGTTTAATAGGTGTAATGGGGCAGTTTAATAAGTGTAATGGGAGCAGTTTAATAGGTGTAATGGGGGGCAGTTTAATAGGTGTAATGGGGCAGTTTAATAGGTGTAATGGGGCAGTTTAATAGGTGTAATGGGGGGCAGTTTAATAGGTGTAATGGGGGCAGTTTAATAGGTGTAATGGGGGCAGTTTAATAGGTGTAATGGGGCAGTTTAATAAGTGTAATGGGGGCAGTTTAATAAGTGTAATGGGAGCAGTTTAATAGGTGTAATGGGGCGGCAGTTTAATAAGTGTAATGGGGGGCAGTTTAATAAGTGTAATGGGAGCAGTTTAATAGGTGTAATGGGGGCAGTTTAATAAGTGTAATGGGGCAGTTTAATAAGTGTAATGGGGCAATTTAATAAGTGTAATGGGGGCAGTTTAATAGGTGTAATGGGGGGCAGTTTAATAGGTGTAATGGGGGCAGTTTAATAGGTGTAATGGGGGCAGTTTAATAGGTGTAATGGGGCAGTTTAATAGGTGTAATGGGGGCAGTTTAATAAGTGTAAGGGGGCAGTTTAATAAGTGTAATGGGGGCAGTTTAATAAGTGTAATGGGGGCAGTTTAATAAGTGTAAGGGGGCAGTTTAATAAGTGTAAGGGGGCAGTTTAATAAGTGTAATGGGGGCAGTTTAATAAGTGTAATGGGGCAGTTTAATAAGTGTAAGGGGGGCAGTTTAATAAGTGTAATGGGGGCAGTTTAATAAGTGTAATGGGGGCAGTTTAATGTTGATTCCTGCTCAAATCTGGGAGTTATTTATTATTTTCTAATTCATTAATATCAATCTGTGTTTCTTACAGTATGGACCAATAAAAACACTATTTACTGTATCCGTACTGTGCATATCTCCGACATCATTATACACTCTGTGGTTAAATGAATTCTTTCGCAAGCAGATATGAGCAGGATACACACATATGTAAAAGCAGGTGGAAAACCAAACACCAAACAGTGAATAAATGGAAAAGACTCACAGACCAAAAGATGAAGGAAAGAGTGAACCATAATGTAAAACAGACGGGCGCATGGGGAAAATTTGGGTTTGGATTTGGAAACTTCTGAATGAAAATATTTCAGATTCAGAATATTGGGTCGCTTCGTTCTTGAAAAATAGGGTTAGCATTAGGGTTAAACTTAGGGTTAGGCTTATGGTTACTGTTAGGGTTAGAGTTCTTGTTTGTGTTTGTGTTTTGGAATAGGGTTAGGATTAAGATTACTTTTGTGCTAATGTTAGGCTGAGGTTTAATTTAAGGGTTACGGTAAGGGCTACTTTTAGGACTAGGGTTAAATTGATTGTTACTTTTAGGGCTGGGTTTATGGTTAATGTTATGGTTTCTGTTTTATTTAGGCTAATGGGGTAATTGAAGGGTTAGGGTTACTTTTAAGTTGAAGATCAGAGTTACTGTACATTTAGGGTTAGGGCTAGGGTTAGTTATTTTTTTGGCTTAGAGTTAGATTTAGGATTACTTTTAGGTTTAGGGTTTCTGTTCCTGTCTGTTTTATTATTAGGGTTACATGTAGGCTTAGTTTTGGGGTTAGGATTAAGGTTAGAGCTACTTTTAGGGTTAGGGCTAGGGGTTAGAGTTATTTTTTGGTTTAGAGTTAGGATTACTTTTAAGGTTAGGGTTTTTGCGTGTTTTATGATTATGTTTAGGGTTACTTTTGGGGTTAGGATTAAGGTTAGAGTTATTTTTAGGGTTAGGGTTAAATTTAGGATTATTCATAGGTTTAGGGTTTCTGTTTCTGCTTGTATTATGATTAAATTTAGGTTTAGGGTTACTTACCTTTTAAGGTTAGAGTTAAGGTTAGAGTTAATTTTAGGGTTAGAGTAAAGCTAAGAGTTAATTTTAGGGTTATAGTTAAGGTTAGAGTTAATTTTAGGGTTAGGGTTTCTGTTTCTGCTTGTTATAGGATTAAAGTTTGGTATACCGTTACTTACCAGTTAAGGTAAGAGTTAATTTTAGGGTTATAGTTAAGGTTAGAGTTAATTTTAGGGTTATGGTTTCTTTTTCTTGTTATATGATTAAAGATAGGTTTAGTGTTAGAGTTAAGGTTAGTTATTTTTAGGGTTAGGAGTTGAGGTTAGTTATTTTTAGGGTTAGAGCTAGAGTTAATTTTGGGTTAGGGTTAGGGTTAGAGTTAATTTTAGGGGTAAGGTTTCTGCTTTTTTTATGGTTAGGGCATGCAGTAAGTGCAATTGTTTTTCAGTCATCTGAATCAATCCAAAACTATCTTCTATATTTTGGGTAGTTTCGTATTGATTCACAAGATGTATTCTGAATTGAATTAATCTGGATGAGTTGGGCATTCGGATTCTTCCAAACTAACAATATCGAACAAGTCTAGTGAAAAAACAAATAATAACGACATAAAAATGTAGCCATTAAACAGACTACAAAAGTGTTTGTGCACCAAAGTTTAAAAAACTCCCACCATACGGAGCTGACCATTCATCTACACTTGAGTGTCCATTGCAACCCTAAGTCCCAACAGACAGAGCAGCTTTATGACATCTCAGTACTTTGCTTTATAAACCCCTTCACTGCTGAGCCATTTCACGTCTTAAAAAAAACACGTTTTTCTTTTTTTTATTATTACTTTTATTATTTTTTTTCTTTACATTAAACATGATCATGTTTGGTATCATTGGAAAGGCCATGCTCTGGCCTTTCCTTTCTAATGATATCAAACATGACCCTGCTAGCTGCCAACAGTCAGGAGATATCGGGGTTCAAAGGAACCCCCTATCTACACCCCTATCTTTCCTTAAGAGTCAATGAGGACATTCCCCACACGTCCTCAGCAGTGAAAGGGCTAATACCTCGGACACCTGGGCCCGATGCTTCAGACTGTAAGCAGTACAGGCCTGACAGCATGAAGGAATAAAGACAACTTCAGCTTAATGCATTTCGTTGAGTAGACATCTTCTGGAGTTGTGAATGGTCTTAGGTCACACACAATGCAACAGATCTCCGTATCCCGACTGGGTCACCTCTGTTAATGCCGCTTCCTTCCCAGACCTCTATTGTTCCACCAGCAGGCTTTCGTGCCTTTCTCCAGTCCTTAGTTAAAGCTTAAGGACAGGTACAAGTAAAGATCCTTGCTAGAACCCCCCAGAAATAAGATGACGCTCTAGATGTGGGAGTTTAAAACAGCAACCACTGAACACCTTTATTGAGTTAAATAGATACAGTCCCAGGTGGACCTAGAGGCAATTGCAAATGGAAAATTACACGCTGGCACCACACCTCAGCCACAAGTGAACCAGACATGAATCAATAGGGTGTTATGTATTCACAGCCTGATACCAAAATCTGTCACAGAGTAAACAGATTCTAGATAGGGGAAATTGAGTTTGGCCACAGTGACCACAAAGTAATTATATAAACCATAGTAACAGTAATCAGGTAATGGGGCAGTGTTTGCCCAACAAGGCAGATTAACAAAAAACAACTCAAACATACACAGGTATGTAAAACAATCCTTTGAGGCGGTGCTGGAAAAGGCTATGATAACCCACTCAGTAAACCTATCAGCAGATAGCAACAGATACACATAGACCATAATGATAGACAATAACATTTTTACTACATAACACAGGTTACAAAAACACCCTGCACCCTACAGGCACAGGGTGACGTAAACACAACACAGGGCAGGGAAATAATATAGAAAATGAGGCCTGCACCTCCCAAAATACATCTCTAGGCCCATGTACCCCCAAGTTCAAAGTGGCGTACGTCACACACCATATATAAAGCCAAAAGGGCTGGTCTTTTCCATTCACTCTTGGATCATGTTATGAACTGGACCTTCTGACCAATTTGTCCCTAAGTGCTTCCCTGATCATCCCCATTATGGTAAAATTAAGGAATTCTCCAAATCCTGGAATTTCCCTTGCATTTCGTTAAGTTTTGTTAAAGACCACTGATCTATTGGAAATACGATTTAGCTACTCAAAGGAAAAGTCCAATTGTACCAAGGGTCCATTTCATAGCTACTGGTGCCGTTTGCCTGAATTTGCCATCATTTGAAATGTTCACTTATTGTATTGCTTCACAGAACATGGAGCCGCATGATGTGTACTGACTGAAGACTGATAAATAAATAACGTCTGATAAACTTATCTCTGTTCTCCCAGCACGTTCATTCCACGCATCGTCCCATCCATCAACCGGTTTTACGTCTGGCTTCAGTTTTCCAGTAAAAGTGAACGAGTCGACATCAGCCATAAAGTGTTCAACTTTGAGTGTCTCTTTAAGCAACACGTGCAAGACTGGGCCATTCCCATGTAAGTGACATGCCCTGCTCCTTCCACTGGCCATTTACATGTCCTTAGTTTGTATAATTTAGCAAGAATCCATGGTCACTTTTTTCCTGACGAGACTCCGCAGCAAACCCAACGCCCTGGACACACAACATTTGCCACCCAGAGCAGAGTTAGTCATGTTGTTTGCCAATGAAAACCTTTTACACCATTGCATGGTGAGGAGGATTGTCCACTTTGCCATATACTAAACTGAACCACAGTTCAGTTTGGAGCAACATGCCTGTCGAAGCTGGTAATTCTGGAACTGGGGCACGTTTGGAGTTCAAAATGGCCGCCATATAATGCTAAGTCTAAACTCAGAAAGAAAAAGAAAAGACACCTACAAAGTCTATGTGATCGCCCACTGTATTAAATGTTGGTAATGTTCCTCTGCATGTTCCTCTCCAATTTAGTTCCTTTGGGGGCTTGCCCTACATAAACTCTCATGTGAGCTTGGCCAAGGTCTACGTGCAAAGCCTCCTCTACGTGTCCTAGAAGTATTGGCCGCAGTTAAATGCCAAGTCTAGAGTTAGAAAGAAAACGAAAAGACACCTACAAAGTCAATGTGATTGCCTACTGTATTTAATGTTGGTAATGTTCCTCTGCATGTTCCTCTCCAATTTAGTTCCTTTGGGGGCATGTCCTACATAAACTCTCATGTGAGCCTGGCCAAGGTCTATGTGCAAAGCCTCCTCTACGTGTCCTAGAAGGATTGGCCGCAGTTAAACTAAATTGAATTGTAACTAAAGTTTCTGTTATAGAATAATGACACCCAACATCCCCTCGGCCGATTGTACCAATCTTTTGGCTTTATAAACTTCATCTTGTGTGATGTATTTGGTAAAAATGAACGGTACCACAATCATATGTTCTTGAGGAACCACACAGATCTCCACCCATCTGGTAGACTGATAATTTTACCCATAACCTACTTATTTCTGTGTAATTAGAGAGAAGACCAAGGATTCCTTGATGCAACTAAAAGACTGGCTGGAAAGAAATCCACACGTGGCCGCCCATTTTCCGGTTGAGGTCCGGTTTGCCAAAGGAGATGACATCTTGATGAGCCCCTGCTACAATCGGGACAGCTGTTACATGAATATTATAATGTACAGGTATGAGGGGAGCTTGTCACAGCATGGACCAGGAAAACGTTATATATGTCTACGAAAAGCCTTCTGTATACTGTGCTGCCCTGTTGTTTAGTTGGTGTAGGTGTGTGTTCACGGTCAGATGAGGCCTCTTCCCAAAATGTGCTGTTATCGGTGGTGTAAGAATGCAGCTGAATACGTCTGAAATTTCAGTGATCTTAACTATTTTGAATTGTTGCAGGAGTTAAGTTTTAATGCAGTAAATTATTGCTAGATTTTTACAAAACAATGCACGGGAAAAAATCGTCTGCTCGGCCAGCAAAGGTCAACTACCGTTTTTGGAGGAATCTACTGTCAAATTATTCTATGGGTGGCTATTACAAATACATTTAATTGTAGAAATGTGCACAGCCCAAATTTCAGTTAGGTTCGGCACATTGTGGAATCCATCCAAAATATTAGAATTTCGTAATTATCTGAATTTGCTTATTCAATTGATTTGAAAATTTGGAGAAATCCCCAAATTTTCAGAAATGTCCAAATTTTGCAGGCAGCATATTTTTAGCCTTTATACCCGCTCTATAATACTTCCCCTCTTTAAACCCCCTCTTTACCCCTCCCCCTTTTTACTACCCCCTATACCTCCCGCAAATTTTAGTTAGAGTTGGTTACAGTTACTGTTTATGTTTGTGTTAGGGTTAGGTTTACAATTAGGGCTAAGCTTTACTGTTAGGGTTGGGTTACTGTTACGGTTAATGTTAGGCTTACTGGATATGTTTGTCTTAGGGTTCCAGATACTGTTTGTATTAGGCATAGGGTTAGGACTGAGGTTAGGGTTATTTCTAGGGTTAGCAATAAGTTACTGTTTATGTTTGCATTATGGTTAGAGTTAGGGTTGCTTCTAGGGTTGCTTTCTGATTGTGTTAGGGTTACTGTTAAGGTTACAGTTACTGTTTATGTTTGGGTTAGGGTTACTGTTAGGTTACAGTTACTGTTTATGTTTGGGTTACTGTTAAGATTAAAGTTTTTTTATGTTTGGGTTACTGTTAAGGATACAGTTAATGTTTACGTTTGGGTTCGGGTTACTGTTAAGGATACAGTTAATGTTTACGTTTGGGTTCGGGTTACTGTTAAGGTTACAGTTACTGTTTATGTTGGGTTAGGGTTACTGTTAAGGTTACAGTTAATGTTTATGTTTGGGTTACAGTTAATGTTTATGTTTGGGTTAGGGTTACGGTTAATGTTTATGTTTGTTTTAGGGTTACTGTTAAGGTTACAGTTAATGTTTATGTTTGGGTTACAGTTAATGTTTATGTTTGGGTTAGGGTTACGGTTAATGTTTATGTTTGTTTTAGGGTTACTGTTAAGGTTACAGTTAATGTTTATGTTTGGGTTACTGTTAAGGTTACAGTTAATGTTTATGTTTGGGTTACTGTTACGGTTACAGTTAATGTTTATGTTTGGGTTACTGTTAAGGTTACAGTTAATGTTTATGTTTGGGTTAGGGTTACGGTTAATGTTTATGTTTGTTTTAGGGTTACTGTTAAGGTTACAGTTAATGTTTATGTTTGGGTTACTGTTAAGGTTACAGTTAATGTTTATGTTTGGGTTAGGGTTACGGTTAATGTTTATGTTTGTTTTAGGGTTACTGTTAAGGTTACAGTTAATGTTTATGTTTGGGTTACTGTTAAGGTTACAGTTAATGTTTATGTTTGGGTTACTGTTACGGTTACAGTTACTGTTTATGTTTGGGTTACTGTTAAGGTTACAGTTAATGTTTATGTTTGGGTTAGGGTTACGGTTAATGTTTATGTTTGTTTTAGGGTTACTGTTAAGGTTACAGTTAATGTTTATGTTTGGGTTACTGTTAAGGTTACAGTTAATGTTTATGTTTGGGTTACTATTAAGGTTACAGTTACTGTTTATGTTAGGGTTACGGTTAATGTTTATGTTTGTTTTAGGGTTACTGTTAAGGTTACAGTTAATGTTTATGTTTGGGTTACTGTTAAGGTTACAGTTAATGTTTATGTTTGGGTTACTATTAAGGTTACAGTTACTGTTTATGTTTGGGTTACTGTTAAGGTTACAGTTAATGTTTATGTTTGGGTTACTGTTAAGGTTACAGTTAATGTTTATGTTTGGGTTAGGGTTACGGTTAATGTTTATGTTTGTTTTAGGGTTACTGTTAAGGTTACAGTTAATGTTTATGTTTGGGTTACTGTTAAGGTTACAGTTAATGTTTATGTTTGGGTTACTATTAAGGTTACAGTTACTGTTTATGTTTGGGTTAGGGTTACTGTTAAGGTTACAGTTAATGTTTATGTTTGGGTTACTGTTACGGTTACAGTTACTGTTTATGTTTGGGTTACTATTAAGGTTACAGTTACTGTTTATGTTTGGGTTAGGGTTACTGTTAAGGTTACAGTTAATGTTTATGTTTGGGTTACTATTAAGGTTACGGTTAATGTTTATGTTTGTTTTAGGGTTACAGTTTAGGTTACAGTTAATGTTTATGTTTGGGTTACTATTAAGGTTACAGTTAATGTTTATGTTTGGGTTACTGTTAAGGTTACAGTTAATGTTTATGTTTGGGTTACTATTAAGGTTACAGTTAATGTTTATGTTTGGGTTAGGGTTACTATTAAGGTTACAGTTACTGTTTATGTTTGCATTATGGTTAGAGTTAGGGTTGCTTCTAGGGTTGCTTTCTGATTGTGTTAGGGTTACTGTTAAGGTTACAGTTACTGTTTATGTTTGGGTTAGGGTTACTGTTAGGTTACAGTTACTGTTTATGTTTGGGTTACTGTTAAGATTAAAGTTTTTTTATGTTTGGGTTACTGTTAAGGATACAGTTAATGTTTACGTTTGGGTTCGGGTTACTGTTAAGGATACAGTTAATGTTTACGTTTGGGTTCGGGTTACTGTTAAGGTTACAGTTACTGTTTATGTTTGGGTTAGGGTTACTGTTAAGGTTACAGTTAATGTTTATGTTTGGGTTACAGTTAATGTTTATGTTTGGGTTAGGGTTACGGTTAATGTTTATGTTTGTTTTAGGGTTACTGTTAAGGTTACAGTTAATGTTTATGTTTGGGTTACTGTTAAGGTTACAGTTAATGTTTATGTTTGGGTTACTGTTACGGTTACAGTTAATGTTTATGTTTGGGTTACTGTTAAGGTTACAGTTAATGTTTATGTTTGGGTTAGGGTTACGGTTAATGTTTATGTTTGTTTTAGGGTTACTGTTAAGGTTACAGTTAATGTTTATGTTTGGGTTACTGTTAAGGTTACAGTTAATGTTTATGTTTGGGTTAGGGTTACGGTTAATGTTTATGTTTGTTTTAGGGTTACTGTTAAGGTTACAGTTAATGTTTATGTTTGGGTTACTGTTAAGGTTACAGTTAATGTTTATGTTTGGGTTACTGTTACGGTTACAGTTACTGTTTATGTTTGGGTTACTGTTAAGGTTACAGTTAATGTTTATGTTTGGGTTAGGGTTACGGTTAATGTTTATGTTTGTTTTAGGGTTACTGTTAAGGTTACAGTTAATGTTTATGTTTGGGTTACTGTTAAGGTTACAGTTAATGTTTATGTTTGGGTTACTATTAAGGTTACAGTTACTGTTTATGTTAGGGTTACGGTTAATGTTTATGTTTGTTTTAGGGTTACTGTTAAGGTTACAGTTAATGTTTATGTTTGGGTTACTGTTAAGGTTACAGTTAATGTTTATGTTTGGGTTACTATTAAGGTTACAGTTACTGTTTATGTTTGGGTTACTGTTAAGGTTACAGTTAATGTTTATGTTTGGGTTACTGTTAAGGTTACAGTTAATGTTTATGTTTGGGTTAGGGTTACGGTTAATGTTTATGTTTGTTTTAGGGTTACTGTTAAGGTTACAGTTAATGTTTATGTTTGGGTTACTGTTAAGGTTACAGTTAATGTTTATGTTTGGGTTACTATTAAGGTTACAGTTAATGTTTATGTTTGGGTTAGGGTTACTATTAAGGTTACAGTTACTGTTTATGTTTGGGTTACTGTTAAGGTTACAGTTAATGTTTATGTTTGGGTTACTATTAAGGTTACGGTTACTGTTTATGTTTGGGTTAGGGTTACTGTTAAGGTTACAGTTAATGTTTATGTTTGGGTTACTATTAAGGTTACGGTTAATGTTTATGTTTGGGTTACTGTTACGGTTACAGTTACTGTTTATGTTTGGGTTACTATTAAGGTTACAGTTACTGTTTATGTTTGGGTTAGGGTTACTGTTAAGGTTACAGTTAATGTTTATGTTTGGGTTACTATTAAGGTTACGGTTAATGTTTATGTTTGTTTTAGGGTTACTGTTAAGGTTACAGTTAATGTTTATGTTTGGGTTACTATTAAGGTTACGGTTAATGTTTATGTTTGTTTTAGGGTTACTGTTAAGGTTACAGTTAATGTTTATGTTTGGGTTACTATTAAGGTTACAGTTAATGTTTATGTTTGGGTTACTGTTAAGGTTACAGTTAATGTTTATGTTTGGGTTACTATTAAGGTTACGGTTAATGTTTATGTTTGTTTTAGGGTTACTGTTAAGGTTACAGTTAATGTTTATGTTTGGTTACTATTAAGGTTACGGTTAATGTTTATGTTTGTTTTAGGGTTACTGTTAAGGTTACAGTTAATGTTTATGTTTGGGTTACTATTAAGGTTACAGTTAATGTTTATGTTTGGGTTAGGGTTACTATTAAGGTTACAGTTAATGTTTATGTTTGGGTTACTATAAAGGTTACAGTTACTGTTTATGTTTGGGTTAGGGTTACTGTTAAGGTTACAGTTAATGTTTATGTTTGGGTTACTATTAAGGTTACAGTTAATGTTTATGTTTGGGTTAGGGTTACTATTAAGGTTACAGTTAATGTTTATGTTTGTTTTAGGGTTACTGTTTAGGTTACAGTTAATGTTTATGTTTGGGTTACTATTAAGGTTACAGTTAATGTTTATGTTTGGGTTACTGTTAAGGTTACAGTTAATGTTTATGTTTGGGTTACTATTAAGGTTACGGTTAATGTTTATGTTTGTTTTAGGGTTACTGTTAAGGTTACAGTTAATGTTTATGTTTGGGTTACTATTAAGGTTACAGTTAATGTTTATGTTTGGGTTAGGGTTACTATTAAGGTTACAGTTAATGTTTATGTTTGGGTTACTATAAAGGTTACAGTTACTGTTTATGTTTGGGTTAGGGTTACTGTTAAGGTTACAGTTAATGTTTATGTTTGGGTTACTATTAAGGTTACAGTTAATGTTTATGTTTGGGTTAGGGTTACTATTAAGGTTACAGTTACTGTTTATGTTTGGGTTACTGTTAAGGTTACAGTTAATGTTTATGTTTGGGTTACTATTAAGGTTACAGTTACTGTTTATGTTTGGGTTACTGTTAAGGTTACAGTTAATGTTTATGTTTGGGTTACTATTAAGGTTACAGTTACTGTTTATGTTTGGGTTACTGTTAAGGTTACAGTTAATGTTTATGTTTGGTTACTATTAAGGTTACAGTTAATGTTTATGTTTGGGTTACTGTTAAGGTTACAGTTAATGTTTATGTTTGGGTTACTATTAAGGTTACGGTTAATGTTTATGTTTGTTTTAGGGTTACTGTTAAGGTTACAGTTAATGTTTATGTTTGGGTTACTATTAAGGTTACGGTTAATGTTTATGTTTGTTTTAGGGTTACTGTTAAGGTTACAGTTAATGTTTATGTTTGGGTTACTATTAAGGTTACAGTTAATGTTTATGTTTGGGTTAGGGTTACTATTAAGGTTACAGTTAATGTTTATGTTTGGGTTACTATAAAGGTTACAGTTACTGTTTATGTTTGGGTTAGGGTTACTGTTAAGGTTACAGTTAATGTTTATGTTTGGGTTACTATTAAGGTTACAGTTAATGTTTATGTTTGGGTTAGGGTTACTATTAAGGTTACAGTTACTGTTTATGTTTGGGTTACTGTTAAGGTTACAGTTAATGTTTATGTTTGGGTTACTATTAAGGTTACAGTTAATGTTTATGTTTGGGTTACTGTTAAGGTTACAGTTAATGTTTATGTTTGGGTTACTATTAAGGTTACGGTTAATGTTTATGTTTGTTTTAGGGTTACTGTTAAGGTTACAGTTAATGTTTATGTTTGGGTTACTATTAAGGTTACAGTTAATGTTTATGTTTGGGTTAGGGTTACTATTAAGGTTACAGTTAATGTTTATGTTTGGGTTACTATAAAGGTTACAGTTACTGTTTATGTTTGGGTTAGGGTTACTGTTAAGGTTACAGTTAATGTTTATGTTTGGGTTACTATTAAGGTTACAGTTAATGTTTATGTTTGGGTTAGGGTTACTATTAAGGTTACAGTTACTGTTTATGTTTGGGTTACTGTTAAGGTTACAGTTAATGTTTATGTTTGGGTTACTATTAAGGTTACAGTTACTGTTTATGTTTGGGTTACTGTTAAGGTTACAGTTAATGTTTATGTTTGGGTTACTATTAAGGTTACAGTTACTGTTTATGTTTGGGTTACTGTTAAGGTTACAGTTAATGTTTATGTTTGGGTTACTGTTAAGGTTACAGTTACTGTTTATGTTTGGGTTACTGTTAAGGTTACAGTTACTGTTTATGTTTGGGTTAGGGCTAATATTGCACAAACAGTAGAATTTTTTCAGTTAGGAAAATGATTTTAAATTCATTCGAAGATTTTTAGATTGATTCGATAACATTTTATCATTTCATTCATTTCAACATGTCGCCGATTCCCGAGGTCGGGTGCTCCCGAATCAACGAAATGCAGATACTTTGTCCGAAAATCAATTCTGATGAATGAGGATGCACATGTCTGCTTAACTGTGAGATTGCACGTTCTCATATATGAATGAATTTGTACACTAATTTCTCTCAGGCCATACGGGAAGGACGTGCCGCACCAGGAATACTGGTTGGAGTACGAGTCTATTATGAAAAGAGTCGGTGG
Source organism: Leptobrachium leishanense (assembly GCA_009667805.1). NCBI lineage: Eukaryota > Metazoa > Chordata > Amphibia > Anura > Megophryidae > Leptobrachium > Leptobrachium leishanense. The sequence goes on along the minus strand of RXON01001738.1, from coordinate 31,283 downwards.
GAGACCGCACTGGGCCAAGGTATACAAAGTGTTTTTTCTTGATCTATTAATACGTCTGATACGGAGTCCTCTAGGCTAACTATCCAACCGTAGATAGAGCAAACCTAACAAGTTCCATACCGTGTCCTATCTTCCTGCAATACCAAAGGCATCAGGGTGTCTCTGTATATTCCGGGTTAGGCTATACGTATTCTCCATTACTGACTCTTTTTTGGGTTTTGATGATTTATGATTGTCTATCTTGGTAGTCTTAGAAAGGTTGGAAAGGAATCCATTGTGAACCCAACTGTGCCAAACGGACATCACATAGTGGACAACATCATGTAGCCCCAAGCTTGGTGCTTTAATGATGGCATCGGTGATGAAGTGATCATCCAGTCTCTCCTCCATCGTTACTAGCAGACCTGCAGTCCTCTAGGAGAAATTCCATTTCCGGCAACAAATACCTGAAAAGCAAGTACAGGAAAAGGACACGGGAATTCATTCTCCGACTCAGGACTCAGGATTCCACTCTTGCCGTTAAGATATCGCCTGGAGCCGTTATACAGAAGAGCTGCAGTTGCTGTTCCGACATTGCTGCAAGCTGAGCTTGTGGCTCAAGCATTGCAGGACCTAACGACTCCTATGCTATGTATACCTTGTATGCGAGATGTTAATTTGTGGCAGGTTGAGAATAAAGAGCTATTCTAAGGCAGCTTGCTGTTCTACTCAGACCCGGAACTTCTCAAAGAAACACTGACTTCCATAACGTGGTGTTAAGTGATTCTGGTTTCGCAAAAACACTTAACTCTGTCAAATCAACTCTCAAAAATCCTTTACTCACCTGTCATCCCATGGTGGAGAGGGTGGCACGATGCCCCTCTTCCTTTCGCTGTGTGCACCAGGAGACTAGGTACAAATAGTTCCCAGGGCCCCAAGTGTTTCCTCCACACCTCCTGCGTGATCCTACTAGTGCGGGCTTGTGCATAGCTTGTGGGCTCCATGGAGTCCTACAGACCCCAGGAGTTGATAATCACGGCCGCGCATGGTAAGACATGGCACCTTGGTATCAGTCTACACCTCCATATTACTCCGAGTCCAGTCGCTAATACAGTGGCTTTACCGGAATAGGTGCGGTAAGAGGGAGCCAGTAAGGAAAACCAGCTGGTGCCAATATTTTACATGGTTACCCAAGCTCAAAAAATACATGCGTCCATTGAGTTCAGCCTTTCACACCTCATCAACTGCTGTTGATCCAAAAGAAGGCAAAAAACCCAGTTGAAGCGCTCGCCAATATGCAACATACTGGGTAAAATTCCCTCTTGCCACCAGATGGCGTCAGATTTCTCCTTGGATCGAGCAGGTTTTACTCACATATTAAATATTATAACCCTGAATATTATGTTTTTGCAGGAAGTCATCCAGCCGTTGTTTAAAAATTTGTACAGACTCTGACCCAACCACCTCAACAGGCAGAGAATTCCTTTGGCAAGAGGGGAATAGGGCCCTCAGTGTTGTAGTCTAACATGGTCAGGTTCACCTTCGCTCAAACAAGAGATGTTCATATTCAGTCTATATGTTCTACTGGAAAACTGGTAGCAATTCTATAGATGTACTTAAACATTTAAAAAAACACAAACTCCCACCCTCTCCTGTCAATCAGTACTTTGACAAGAAGGTTTAGTGGGAAATGAGCCTCTATGCTGAGGATTGAATGACAGGAGAGAGCGAAACCTCTTACAGACGTTCCTGTTCCATGACATGTTCACCATAAACAAAAAAGAGGTTCCTCTAGGTCTGTGGTCCCAACCCTGGTCCTCAGGTCCCTGTAACAGGCCAGGTTTTGCAGATCACCTTGGGGAAATGCAGACTGAATGCTGCAATCATTGAGCAGCAAATAATATCCCCTGTGCTTCACATATCCTGCAAACCTGGCCTGTTAGGGGGACCTGAGGACCAGGGTTGGGAACCATTGACATAGACGAACTGTAGCATAAAGTATAGTTAATGGTTATAAAAACGATGTGCTTTATTAGTTTTACGACTCATTTTCTATAAAGCTGAGGGATTCTTCTGTCTCGAGTTACTTAAGAAGGCCATTGCACCCGCAAGGGGTGGACCATGTACCGCGAGGGACCCAGCCGTTATCAGCGGCCCTCCATCTGTATGTCTGTATGTCAGAGGACGATGAAAAGGTTAATACGCCCTGGGAGAAAAATGTGACAAGAGAAATGAGAATAACAAGAAAAGAATGGGGGTAAAGCTCAGAGACAGAGGGAGATCACATCGCAGCCTGAAAACCTCTCATTTTACATCATCAGATTACTGAAATATTATGACAATAAAACGGCGAAGCCGCGGGCCTCACGCAGGGAAATAAATTGGATTATCACGTCAATAGAATAATCTTTATTAGCATTTAATAGGCACGCAGACGCTGTAATAAAACACGTGTCGGCCGTGATTGCAGCATGACAGATATTTAAGCAGAAAAAAGATCCAATATATATAAATTTCATTTATTGGGGGGAGTGTGACACAGAATAAATAAACACGTGTAACAGCAACTAAACACAGATTACATAAAGCTCCGATGGCAAGTGAGGGGAGAGATTCACTAAATATCCTTTCTCTGCATGTTACTAGAACCTCAGGATTATATGTGAACTGGAAATTAAATCACAGCCTCACACAACTACTGTATGTACCGTTTAAATAAAGTCACAGCCTCACACAACTACTGTAACGTTTAAATAAAGTCACAACCTCACACAACTACTGTATGTACCGTTTAAATAAAGTCACAGCCTCACACAACTACTGTAACGTTTAAATAAAGTCACAACCTCACACAACTACTGTATGTACCGTTTAATTAGAGACACAGCCTCCCACAACTACTGTAGTGTTTAAATAAAGGCACAGCCTCCCACAACTACTGTAACGTTTAAATAAAGTCACAACCTCCTACAACTACTGTAACGTTTAAATAAAGACACAGCCTCCCACAACTATTGTACCGTTTAAATAGAGACACAGCCTCCCACAACTACTGTACCGTTTAAATAAAGACACAGCCTCCTACGACTACTGTACCGTTTAAATAGAGACACAGCCTCCCACAACTACTGTACCGTTTAAATAAAGACACAGCCTCCTACGACTACTGTACCGTTTAAATAGAGACACAGCCTCCCACAACTATTGTACCGTTTAAATAAAGACACAGCCTCCTACGACTACTGTACCGTTTAAATAGAGACACAGCCTCCCACAACTATTGTACCGTTTAAATAAAGTCACAGCCTCCTACGACTACTGTAACGTTTAAATAAAGACACAGCCTCCCACAACTACTGTAACGTTTAAATAAAGAAACAGCCTCTCACAGCTACTGTATGTAACGTTTAAATAAAGACACACCCCACAACTACTGTACCGTTTAAATAAAGACACGGCCTCCCACAACTACTGTAACGTTTAAATAAAGAAACAGCCTCTCACAGCTACTGTATGTAACGTTTAAATAAAGTCACAGCCTCACACAACTACTTTATTTAATGTTTAAATAAAGTCACAGGCTACCACAGCTACTGTATGTAACGTTTAAAGTCACAGCCTCCCACAGCTACTGTATGTAATGTTCAAATAAAGTCACAGCCCCCCACAGCTACTGTAACATTTAAATAAAGTCACAGCCTCCCACAGCTACTGTAACATTTAAATAAAGTCACAGCCCCCCACAGCTACTGTAACATTTAAATAAAGTCACAGCCTCCCACAGCTACTGTAACATTTAAATAAAGTCACAGCCTCCCACAGCTACTGTATGTAACATTTAAATAAAGTCACAACCTCCCACAGCTACTGTATGTAACGTTTAAATAAAGTCACAGCCTCCCACAGCTACTGTATGTAACATTTAAATAAAGTCACAACCTCCCACAGCTACTGTATGTAACGTTTAAATAAAGTCACAGCCTCCCACAGCTACTGTAACATTTAAATAAAGTCACAGCCTCCCACAGCTACTGTAACATTTACCGTATTTTTCGCTCCATAAGACGCACCTGACCATAAGACGCACCTAGTTTTTAGAGGAGGAAAACAGGAAAATAAATATTCTGAAATCAAATAGTGCAATAATGGATATACTGCCCCAGCTCATGGATACTGTCCCCCAGCTCATGGATACTGTCCCCCAGCACATGGATACTGTCCCCCAGCTCATGGATATGCCCCAGCACATGGATACTGTCCCCCAGCTCATGGATATGCCCCCCAGCTTATGGATATGCCCCAGCACATGGATATGCCCCAGCACATGGATACTGTCCCCCAGCTCATGGATATGCCCCCCAGCTTATGGATATGCCCCAGCACATGGATATGACCCAGCACATGGATACTGTCCCCCAGCTCATGGATATGCCCCCCAGCTTATGGATATGCCCCAGCACATGGATATGCCCCAGTACATGGATACTGTCCCCCAGCACATGGATATGCCCCAGCACATGGATATGCCCCAGCACATGGATACTGTCCCCCAGCACATGGATACTGCCTCCCAGCACATGGATACTGTCCCCCAGCACATGGATACTGTCCCCCAGCTCATGGATACTGTCCCCCAGCTCATGGATATGCCCCAGCACATGGATACTGTCCCCCAGCTCATGGATATGCCCCAGCACATGGATACTGTCCTCCAGCTCATGGATATGCCCCCCCAGTTTATGGATATGCCCCCCAGCACATGGATATGCCCCAGCACATGGATACTGTCCCCCAGCTCATGGATTTGCCCCCCAGCTTATGGATATGCCCCAGCACATTGATACTGTCCCCCAGCTCATGGATATGCCCCCCAGCTTATGGATATGCCCCAGCACATGGATATTCCCCAGCACATGGATATGCCCCAGCTCATGGATACTGTCCCCCAGCTCATGGATAATGCCCCAGCTCATGGATATTGCCCCAGCACATGGATTTGTCCCAGCACATGGATTTGCCCCAGCTCGCTCATGGATGTGCCCCAGCTCGCTCATGGATGTGCCCCAGCTCGCTCATGGATGTGCCCCAGCTCGCTCATGGATGTGCCCCAGCTCGCTCATGGATGTGCCCCAGCAGCTCATGGATATGCCTCCGCTCACCTGTCGCCGCCGCGTTAGGCTCCCTCTGAGCGTGCGTCCGGCGGCAGGAAGCTTGGGCACTCGCCTGGGGGAGCCACGTGACCGCGATCTCGCGAGATCGCGGTCACGTGGCTCCCCCAGGCGAGTGCCCAAGCTTCCTGCCGCCGGACGCACGCTCAGAGGGAGCCTAATGCGGCGGCGACAGGTGAGCTGAGGCATATCATGGAGCATTCGCTCCATAAGACGCACCCACTTTTCCCCCCACTTTTTGGGGGAGAAAAGTGCGTCTTATGGAGCGAAAAATACGGTAAATAAAGTCACAGCCTCCCACAGCTACTGTATGTAACATTTAAATAAAGTCACAGCCTCCCACAGCTACTGTAACATTTAAACTTGTGACACGGTTAATTTTGTGTCCTAACTGTCCACCGATGAAGTTCACATATAGATGTTGCAGGTTTCTCTGCATTGAGAACTGGCTATTTTAGTGATACATGGATAAATTTCCTGACAGTAAAAGGTTAAAAAACATGGTGTGAATGCAAGGGTATACTAACTCTCATAACAGAATCCAAGTAGAGCAGTGAGAGTGGAGTTCAGTCGGTAGTCCTCTCTGTAGCTTAGCTTTTGCTGGGTAACTGCTCAGGTCATATCGAATTTATCCCCAAATGACGAGAGTGACATCGGCCGCTCTCTGTGTGTGACATCACTAGTGACCAATCTGGTGACCGGCAGCCGGAAAATTAAAAATCCCAGCTGCTGGTGACATTGGGTGAGAGGAGGAAATTCCTCAACTTCATCCAACAATTCTGCCAGATCTGGGCAATGGGGGTGGGGGCAGAATGGGGGACACTCCTCACATCTTGACCACTTTAAAACAATCAAGTGGTCAGGAGAGTAGAGCGTCCCTTTTAACCCATTTACTCCGCGGAACGTATCATGCCATCCCTGTGGCGGGTGAGACTCAACCCCATGGGGTGGCATAGCACGCCCCATTGGCGTCTATTGGCCATGACAGGCCTACCCATCTGTTGGTGTGTACTGTGTGTTATTCGCTAGCCAATGACACGCGCCATGTGCTAGCTGCTACGGCGAGAGTACTAGTACACTCCGCCAGCATTAACGCCCTCTCGCTGGGTTAGGGGTTAACAAAATTATTTCCATAAATTGCTTTTCTTTTTCTCAAAACTGTCAATAGCTTTCCCTGTCCATTGACGCCGGTCTCTTTGTTACGTTATCCAGGCTCACACATGTACACGGAAGGATTTCCAGAAGATGTATCCATGTTTCTCCAAGTTCAACAGCATCAGGGAGAAACTCGACCCCACCGGCATGTTCCTGAACTCGTATTTGGAGAAAGTCTTTTACTAAAGGAAGAGAAAGTCCAATGATTTAAGAATTTCCATTTTCCCTCGAATTACCACCCTGTGGAGCACGCCGTCACTTTGTGGGCAAAGAAAAGCTTCCTGACACGTACCGTACGCGGGCACCTGTCTCAAAGGCCAAGATTGGGCTGTGAAGAAAGGTGCAGCACTTGTCAACGTGTCTTAATTGTGTGATGTGCGTAAAATAAATTGAAAAAGAACAATTAAAAAACGGGTATCTTTTTCTTTTTTAATTATCTGTTTACTCTATTTTGTGAAATGTGTGGGGGCAGTGACATCATAAGCTCTGAGTCTGGGATACAAAACTATGACATCTCATCTGTCACATAATTCACAATCCCTCTAACGCACCTCTCATAACGCAATTAATTAAGCCCATTCACTCCCACATTCGAGATATTTTGCAATATAATACACTTGCATAACTTTTTTAAAGTAAGATTAGTAAACAAGCTACAAGGAGCAGCCCCCACCCTCACTGTAACAAAAAGCTCAACAAACTTTGCCAGGGATTTGTCAGAATGCAGGGAGAGCTGTGGGGTCAGTCGCTGCTGTACAGGGATATGATTCAGGGGGTTTAATGAGAGTAAATCCATGTACAGTACAGATACAAGGTGTTGCTGTAATTGCCATACACAGGCATTATGCAGCACATACAGATACAAGGTGTTGCTGTAATTGCCATACACAGACATTATGCGGCACATACAGATACAAGGTGTTGCTGTAATTGCCATACACAGGCATTATGCAGCACATACAGATACAAGGTGTTGCTGTAATTGCCATACATAGGCATTATGCAGCACATACAGATACAAGGTGTTGCTGTAATTTCCATACACAGGCATTATGCAGCACATACAGATAAAAGGTGTTGCTGTACTTGTCATACACAGGCATTATGCAGCACATACAGATACAAGGTGTTGCTGTAATTGCCATACACAGGCATTATGCAGCACATACAGATACAAGGTGTTGCTGTAATTGCCATACACAGGCATTATGCAGCACATACAGATACAAGGTGTTGCTGTAATTGCCATACACAGGCATTATGCAGCACATACAGATACAAGGTGTTGCTGTAATTTCCATACATAGGCATTATGTAGCACATACAGATACAAGGTGTTTTACTGAGAGGGTGGTGGATACATGGAACAGTCTTCCAGTAGAAGTGGTAGAGGCCAAAACAGTAATTGAATTTAAGCAGGCATGGGATAGGCATAAGGCTATCCTAAACAAAAGATAAATCCAGGTAAAGTATCCATGTAATTGGGCGACTAGATGGGCCGAAAGGTTCTTATCTGACGACATTTTTCTATGTTTCTATGTTTCTAAGGTGTTGCTGTAATTGTCACACACAGGCATTATGCAGCACATACAGATACAAGGTGTTGCTGTAATTGCCATACACAGGCATTATGCAGCACATACAGATACAAGGTGTTACTGTAATTGCCATACACAGGCATTATGCAGCACATACAGATACAAGGTGTTGCTGTAATTGCCACACACAGGCATTATGCAGTATATACAGATACAAGGTGTTGCTGTAATTGCCATACACAAGCATTATGCAGCACATACAGATACAAGGTGTTGCTGTAATTGCCACACACAGGCATTATGCAGCACATACAGATACAAGGTGTTGCTGTAATTGCCATACACAGGCATTATGCAGCACATACAGTTACACGATGTTGCTGTAATTGCCACACACAGGCATTATGCAGTATATACAGATACAAGGTGTTGCTGTAATTGCCATACACAAGCATTATGCAGCACATACAGATACAAGGTGTTGCTGTAATTGCCACACACAGGCATTATGCAGCACATACAGATACAAGGTGTTGCTGTAATTGCCATACACAGGCATTATGCAGCACATACAGATACAATGTGTTGCTGTAATTGCCATACACAGGCATTATGCAGCAGATACAGATACAAGGTGATGCTGTAATTGCCATACACAGGCATTATGCGGCACATACAGATACAAGGTGTTGCTGTAATTGCCACACACAGGCATTATGCGGCACATACAGATACAAGGTGTTGCTGTAATTTCCATACACAGGCATTATGCAGCACATACAGATACAAGGTGTTGCTGTAATTTCCATACACAGGCATTATGCGGCACATACAGATACAAGGTGTTGCTGTAATTGCCACACACACAGGCATTATGCGGCACATACAGATACAAGGTGTTGCTGTAATTGCCAACACAGGCATTATGCAGCACATACAGGTACAAGGTGTTGCTGTAATTGCCATACACAGGCATTATGCAGCACATACAGGTACAAGGTGTTGCTGTAATTGCCATACACAGGCATTATGCAGCACATACAGATACAAGGTGTTGCTGTAATTGCCATACACAGGCATTATGCAGCACATACAGGTACAAGGTGTTGCTGTAATTGCCACACACAGGCATTATGCGGCACATACAGGTACAAGGTGTTGCTGTAATTGCCACACACAGGCATTATGCGGCACATACAGATATTGCATTGCTAATAATCTCATTCTGATCACTACAAACCCCCATAAGCAGGAGATCTCACCATTTTATTATCTGTCTGCAGAACATTTACTGACACAAAGGCCATTTCTGCCTGTATGCTGATAATGCAGACCTGTGTGACATCATTGTGGCAGATAGGGGACGCCATCTAGAGTTTACAAACTTTCATCCCAGCGATATTTCTGTAACGGATTAATGAATGCACAAAAAATTAAAAAAACAAGCAAATATACATTAATATTCTAACTATCTCATAAATCAGTTTATGTGCAGAATTCCTGCTTTACCCTGTATTTAAATTGTTCATTCGGTATCCCATGTTTCAAATAAATGTTATGATAATATTGTTTTTCATCAAAAAGTGATTGTTAGTGAAGGGGTTACGCTGCGGCTCTTATTCAGGGTATACCTTTCCTTTGATGTGTAGTCCTCAAACTCTGCGCTACAACAAATAATACAATGTATAATAGAGATACGGCCGCACAGAGAATCCCCTGGATGCAAAATGAATGAATACATATATATATAACATGAGTTCGTCACGCGGTATAGTCCCCTAGTGCTGATCACTTATTTTCTCAAGCAAAGAAGCCGAACAGCAAACCAAAAATGACAGCACCATAATTCCGTAAACGTTCCATAGGAGTTTCAAAACAGTGTCTTCCTCCCCGAAAAACGAAGGGAGTTATTCAGAGAGCACCGAAATGTCGGCGACATTTCGATGCTCTCTCGTACTTGGTCTACCCGTACTTTAGGGAATCAAATTTCCCCACCCTGCGGTGAATTCAGCATTCACCGCAGGGTCCCCAGAGTGCGGGGAAGGGATGCGAAAATCCACCGCAAAACTGCCGGTAACCCGCCGAAAAAATGCATCCGATACGATCCAAAGCATCAGATCACTTAACCGCCGCAAAGAAAACACACTGAACACGTCTGGAAAAATCCAATGAGCCGCCAATCCTAGCACAGGCCAGCCACCGGAAAAAGCCGACAAGCTGCCGAGCGGGGTAAAAAGAAAAAAAAAGGTTTGAACGTGTCAAAAGTGAAACACTGTTTGCAAATAACTACTGAACGAAAATGTCTGGAATTTACACATAAGATCCAATGAATGATAATAAAAAGGGTTGTTACAGAAAAAAGAAAAAACGATTTAAAAAAAACGGGAAAAGAATTTTTGCTCAAAAAATGCCTAAAAGATCATAAAAAAATAAATCAATAAATAGACTTTTTGCTGCAGAATAAAATAATAAACAGTTTATTAGATATTGGATTAAAACGGGAATATTTTTAACATTGAAGCCTATGGGATTCGCCTGAATAAACCTGACGAATGAAACCACCGAACAGCAGGGTGACTTCGGCAACTTTTCTCTGCTGTTCGGTGTCTGTGAATAGATTAACCATTGCTTCTCCATGGGGGATTTTACTGCCGCCTAACAGGCTCCGTACTTCCTGGCAGTTCTGAATAGCCGAATGGCCCCGAAATGTCTCCGTACGGGGAAATTCACTGTTCGGTGACATATTGGGGCCAGATCGGCTCTCTCTGAATAACCCCCTTAAAAGTAACTCCCGACAGGCGCTCTTCATGAAGATGGATGGCTTGCTCCAGAACGTGTATCCAGGTTCCAGACAAAACGGATGTTCTTACAAGGTTTCCACCGCATTACAGAAGGTTATCAGGAGGAGACATCGAAATATTTGTCATGGATCAAAGCGGAAGAAGGGTAATAGGTAAAATAGCCAATAGCGGAGGATGCAAAATAGCGAGTGAGGACACGCACACAGTGATGGGGATAGTAACTTTACTTAAAGGGACACTCTGGGAGTGCCCCCCTTGTCACACAGCTCCCCTAATCTTGTGAAATCACAGGGTGAAGTGGAGGAGTCCCCCCCCCCTACCCAGCTTCACCAGCAACCGGGATATTGAATTCCCTGGCTGCCGATCACCAGATTGGTCACTAGTGGTGATAAGAAGGATCACTGCGGATATTTCTCTACCCTCCTCTCTGGTCCACCTGTCTTATTATCATGTCAACACATAAATGTGTTGGTATCATGGTGGACCAGTCCAGGGTGGCATGGAGGAATCCTTACATCCAAATGAAGAAGAGAAGGGTTACCAGTGTCAAAGAAAATGTAAAGTGCAGTTTGAGAATTCACCACTAGAAGTCGCTGTCTGAGCAGATTGGGGACATTTTCCATCCAAGTCCGTTTGTGTCAGGGTGCTCTTACCAGCCCCAGATGCTGCGGCCCACCGGGAAATTTGTTGGTATCTTGGTGAGCCATTCTTGGGTGGCATGGAGAAACACTTACATCTCTGGCACTTAGACAAGCTGCACAGGATCTGGCCAGGGCCCCCTGAGGCTGCTGGGCCCCTGAACATGTCACGGGCTGTCAGCCCCCACAACAGTGGCCCTGACTGAGAATAAAGACAAGGGTTAACAGTATCAGATCAAAGGTATAGTGCAGTTTGAGAAATCACCACTAGACGTCACTGTCTGAGCAGATTGGGGTCACTTTCCATCCATGTCCATTTCTATGAACATATCAGAGTGCTCTTAGCGGCCCCAGTTCCTGCGGCCTACCGGGAAATTTTTGGTATTTTGGGGTGGGCCAGTCCCCGGTGGCATGGAGAAACACTTACATCTCTGTCCCTTAGGCCAGATCATGTGCAGCTTGCCTGAGTCCCTTGGAGCCTCTGGACCCTTAAACATGTCATGGGCTGCACCCCTGCAATAGCAGCCCTGACTGAGAATAAAGACAAGGGTTAACAGTATCAGATCAAAGGTATAGTGCAGTTTGAGAAATCACCACTAGACGTCACTGTCTGAGCAGATTGGGGTCACTTTCCATCCAAGTCCATTTCTGTGCACACGTCCAATCGCTCTTACGACCCCAGATGCTGCGTCCCACCGGGAAATTTGTTGGTATCTTGGTGAGCCATTCTTGGGTGGCATGGAGAAACACTTACATCTCTGGCACTTAGACAAGCTTCACAGGATCTGGCCCGGCTCCCTGGAGCCGCTGCGCCCCTAAACATGTCAAGGGCTGCACCCCTGCAATAGCAGCCCTGACTGAGAATAAAGAAAAGAAGGGTTAACAGTGTCAAAGAAAGTGCAGTTTGAGAAATCACCGCTAGAGGTCACTGTCTGAGCAGATTGGGGACACCTTCCATCCCAGTCCATTTCTGGGAACATGTGAAAGTTCAGCTGTACATGAGAGCTCATCAATACATCATATTTTTTTTTTGTACAGAAATGGGAGGTTGCATTGTCTGAACTGTCAAATAAGAAATAAGCCCCCCTTTTCCTTCAAAACAAGGTGGCTGCAAAAAATACCCTCACTCGCTAACAACTTCTTACAAAGCGGAGGAGTTTGAGGCTCAGGACAGGACGCGGCGCAGCAGCAATAACAAAAAGTCTACAAAGTCATCCCAGAAACACCTGGCGTGGCGGAGGAGCAGGCGCGCTGTGCGTGGGAGAAGGGACCTGAAATTATGTTTTCTTTTTTGGATTAATTTTTCAAGAACGGGAGAAAAAAACTACAAAATTGGATTTCGACATCAAAAGGTTAGTGACACTTCCATGTATCGGGGGTGTGTGCGCTCTATTACATGTGTGTGCGCTCTATTACATGTGTGTGCGCTCTATTATGTGTGTGTGCTCTCTATTACGTGTGCATGCGCTCTATTATGTGTGTGCGCTCTATTACGCGTGGGCGTGCTCTATTACGTGTGTGTGCGCTCTATTACATGTGTGTGCGCTCTATTATGTGTGTGTGCTCTCTATTACGTGTGCATGCGCTCTATTATGTGTGCATACGCTCAATTATGTGTGTGCGCTCTATTACGCGTGTGCGTGCTCTATTACGTCTGCATGAACGCTCTATTACGTGTGTGTGCGCTCTATTACATGTGTGCATGCTCTATTACGTGTGTGCTCTAATACATGTGTGCATGCTCTATTACGTGTGTGTGCGCTCTATTACATGTGTGCACTCTCTATTACATGTGTGTGCGCTCTATTATGTGTGCATGCGCTCAATTATGTGTGTGCGCTCTATTACGCGTGTGCGTGCTCTATTACGTCTGCATGCACGCTCTATTACGTGTGTGTGCGCTCTATTACATGTGTGCACGCTCTATTACGTGTGTGCTCTAATACATGTGTGCACGCTCTATTACGTGTGTGTGCGCTCTATTACGTGTGCATGTACTTCATTACGTGTGTGCACTCTATTACTTGTGCGTGCGCTCTATTACATGTGCAGGTGCTCTATATTACGTGTGCGTGCGATCTACTAACGGGGTTATTCAGAGAGCATGAAAAGCAGGAGAATGACTGGATAATGAAAAATTCTAGGTCAAAATAGCCGATTTGGAAAGTGAGATGAAAAGGAGAATTTTTCGGGTTTGGCTATTTTGACCTAGAATTTTTCATTCTCCAGTCATTCTCCTGCTTTTCACCGCTCTCTGAATAACCCTGTAAGTGTGCGTGCGCTCTATTACATGTTCTAGGTGCTCTATATTACGTGTGCGTGCGCTCTACTAAGTGTGCGTGCGCTCTATTACATGTGCGTGCGATCTATTGTAGTGTGTGTGCGATCTATTAGGCTAGGGTCAGACGAACGCAGTAATCACGTCCATGTCGCACGCACCACGCAGGTGGCAACGTACGCCATTTAGGCCTCGATGTAAAAGCGCTACAACGGACGCCCAGAGTGCACCACGTCCGCGTAGCAACTTGTATGCGTGATGACGCGACATCAGACGCAGTGCATTTGCGACGTCCATCACGCTGCCGCTCAGAGGTTTTTATGGTCTGACTGACTGTACCTGTACTTTAATTATAATTTATTTTGTTTCCCATATTTCCCTTTTTTTTCTACATCTGTCAAAAAAAAACAGATCGTGTGGGGTCTGCAGTATCTTCCATCAGTACATACGTCCGTTATGCATGCACGCAGAGTGCGCTCAGACTGCGTTCGTCTGACATTAGCCTAACGTGTGCGTGCGCTCTATTACGTGTGCGTGCGCTCTATTACGTGTGCGTGCGCTCTATTACGTGTGCGTGCACTCTACTATGTGTGCATGCGGCACGCTCTATTACGCGTGTGTGGGCTCTATTACGTGTGCGTGCCCTCTATTACGTGTGCGTGCACTCTACTATGTGTGCGTGCGTTCTATTATGTGTGCGTGCGCTCTATTACGTGTGCGTGCACTCTACTATGTGTGCGTGCGCTCTATTACATGTGCGTGCACTCTACTATGTGTGCGTGCGCTCTATAACGTGTGCGTGCACTCTACTATGTATGCGTGCGTTCTATTATGTGTGCGTGCGCTACGTGTGCGTGCACTCTACTATGTGTGCGTGCGCTCTATTACGTGTGCGTGCATGCGTTATTATTTATTGTGGTTTTTGTGTGCAGGCTGATATTGCTTTCCACGGCTCCATAATCTAGTGCCTTTAAAGATCCACCAGGGCAGTGCTTCGCACACCTGTCCTCCGTAAAATTGCCAGATCCTCCATGTTTTCCTGGACGCATAGAATTTATTCATGCTGATGGGAAGTGCATGGAAAATACCACCCTGCAGCATGTATAATCCATACGCTGCAGGTTAGAAATCAATAAGGAATCCCAGGTGACCTGCCTTGATTTTCTTCCTGCAGCATATGACTTATCCATGTTGCAGGGCAGCACTTTTCCCTGTGCCTTCCCTGTGGGCAAAATGGTAATATGTGTCCAGGAAAACATGGTCGATCAGGTCGGCGCTGAAAATATCGGGCATTCAGCAGCCGGTGCAGGGAGAAAAAGAAGAAAATAGACCAGCATCTCAAACCTCTAACTCAATTTGACAGTAGATGGCGCCACCTACTGGCCAAAAATAGGTTGTTCACAGTAAGAAATACAATGGGTATAAGCTCAAATATTTCTTACTTTATAAATAATTAAAAATGATTTTACAACAAAAAAATCACTTGGTAGCGAAGGGGTTAAGTGAACCCTTAGAGCGCTAGCTATATTTCTTTTCATGTACTCTTACATAGGACTAAGCACCAGGCATCTATTTTTTTTTCTTGTAAGTCCGCCAGTGCAAGGTTTTGTGTTTATACAGTGTATATATATATATATATATAATTTATTTATGCCAAATAATTTCATTTTTCTACCTTTTTTAGTTTACAAAATTCAGCGTAGCGGATGCTTCCTCTCCGTTTTACAGCATAGCTTTCCGTCTCCCTTTATCCCTCTGTAACCTGATCGGAAGCTCTCCCCAACATCCTACGTTCTCCCATTTAAAAACCGCAGACCCCCCGCTGAGGAGATCGGAGCTGAGTCTGCTGCGTGTCCGAGGCTGCTCAATAAATTTGGTTATCCGTAGTAAAGTAAATTGTTTAAATTGTGAAAACGCTTCCTCTACCAAGTTTTATTTATTAACCCATTCACTGCTGAGGCATTTCACCGCTGTGTGCTGAGCTCATTTTTACCGCTTTCGCTCATCATGTTTAAACGCGATTTAAAGCCACATTTTATTATACGACCCAGACATATTATATATCGTTCTTTCCGTCAGACTCCGCAGATTCATAATATATCATTATTATATGTATATGTCATGTCCTGCCTGAAATTAGAATTTTTAATAAAGTGGGTTTTTTTTTCACATTTTATCACATAAACCTTTGCGGTTATATTTTCTATGGGGTGCGCTTGTACAAAAATTATAAATGGAGACTTGTTACATTTTTTGGGGGGGGAATTATGTGATTTTTAGCAAACGCACCCCATAGAAAAAAATCATTAGTGCAGCATCATTGTTCACATTATAATTGAAATGTGAACAGTATTGCTGCATTAATAAAAACAACACACAAAAAAAAAGGATGTTTTTTTTTTAATTATTATTTTTTATTTTTTTTATTTCTTTTAACTTTATACCTGGTCATGTTGGATATCATTCGAAAGGCCCAAACGGATCCCCCCTCCCTTCCAGGCAATCTTCCGGCATAGGTGGGGGTCACCTGGAAATTACATCATCGCACATGGCGCGATGACGTAATTTACGTCTGGAGGGGCTTAACTTCAGCGTCTGAGGACGCTGAAGACAGACCGCCGCGGGACCCCGGATAGAGAGGTGCGTATCTCCGCCGGGGCTCCCGCAATGCAGATGCCATGTGGGGCACGTCCTCCGCATATTGCGGGAGTAAATGAGGACGTGTTCCACATGTCATCCGCAGCGAAGGGGTTAAGGCAAGCTTTGGAAAGCACTAGAATGACCATTTAACTCCTTCACTACCAATAGATTTTCTAGAAAATCACTGTCAGGAACCATTTTATTTTTTTTCTGGAAGATCATTTTAAATTAATTATACAGTAAGAAATATTCAGGGATATTCCCAGTGTTTTCTTACTGTAATAACCTATTTGGCAGGGAGATGTCGCCATCTGCTGGCCAGAAGGTGTTACTGCAGCTCAGGTCTCCGTGCAGGATCAGCTGGTGGAGATGTCATTCAGACACATTCCCAGCTGGTTTTAGAAAGTATTAACACCTCGAGTGTCATGCTCACTCAGCTAAAACTTTAGGGGCGTGATCTGGAGCACAAATACACATGACTTTCCTTTGCATTGCTCCATATCGATTATACTGGATATCGGGGCAGCGTGAGGAGCCTTGCAAATCGAGTGTAGTCAATCTTGTTAGTGAAGGGGTTAATAGGTTAATAACTATAAGCATTGACACAGTGTGTCACAGAGTCAAAAGTGTTAACCCCTTGGAAAGGGCATCTCTTAACCCTATGTATTCCGCAACAGTAACTGAACACAAAACCCTACCGTGGATGTACGTCAATGGCCGACTAGCGTCATCCATAGTTGCTTGCAATGGATGACCCTAGTCCAGGGGTCGGCGACCTTGGCTCTACAGATGTTTTGGAACTACATCTCCCATGATGCTCAGCTACTCTTTAGATTGGCTGAGCCTCATGGGAAATGTAGGCCCAAAACATCTGTAGAGCCAAGGTTGTTGACCCCTGCCCTAGTCGTACGACCGATGTCGTCCATGGTCTGTCGTCCAACTAGGGTTCCAGCCTACAACTCCACGCCCCCCAACCAATGGTAAAGTAGTCCTACACGCCCTTAAAGCACACCTACCTAAAGGGTGCCATAATCTTGGTAACGACATTGGCACAGCCTTAGCACAATAATCTGACGTCCAATCAGAGCTGTTCCTGTTTAATGACATCAGACGAGGCTGTTCCTGTACCTCCTAGATTCCTGGGCGGTGCCGCGCATTGAGCATGCTCAGTCTGCTCTAACGTGAACCTGATTTTTCCCAATTCATTTTTTTTCCACCTTGGTGAAAACTCATGTTATTCTGTTCCAATACCTGAACACTGGGTAAAAATGGGTTAAACCCAACTCTAAGCTTCCCCTATATCTAATTCTAAAGGGGTTATTCACTAACGTCCGAATCTGCTCCCGATTTGCACCGAATGGTGAATTTTAACGTAGGTGGGCCCTATTACAATCTGTGCGTTAAACCGCTCGCGCAGCGCTGGAACTTGTGCGCTAAACGTTAAACGTTAACGCGCGTAAATCACCGCTGGTATTACAATCCTCGAAAAAATCTATTTTTTCATCCATCGACCAATAAAGCGCGTTAAACGGACGCGCACAAATCAGCCAATCAGAATTAAGAACCACAATTGTCTCATGTTAAATTTTTGCGCCTGTCAAAGTCAATCTGTGTATATATGCTGCATCAATAACAAACGCACACACAACTTCTCCATTTTATTGGTTTGGGTATGTGTAGAATGTGTAACTATACTTTGCTGCGTATCTTTTTTTGGGCTGTGTATTTGGGTTCGGCAGGTTGATAGAATTTGCCATTAACACCAGCTTTTAAGAGTTGCCAAAACTATGCGCACAAAGGCTGTGCGTTACAAACTGCGCATAGATTGTAAAACCATCCGCGTACCAGCGCACAAACGCATTTGCGCTCACAATGTTAAGTATAGGACGCGCGCAGTACAGTAAGCTCGTGCAGGGTTCGCGCAGGTTCCCCGCGGTAGACGATTATATGCGTTTGTTGCGCTGATAATATAATACGACGTTCAGCGCAAAGGGTTTTACCCCTCGCGTTAATGCATTTTTGTGCGGGCGCAGACGTTTGCACGAAGATTGTAATAGGGCCCTGTGCCGTTTCGGGGCAATTCGTGTATTCACAAAGCAATTCGGTGGCAACAAAATTGTCCTACAGAGAAGCATCAATTCATCTTTTCACAGAACGCCGAGTCGCACCAAAATTTTGGCAAAATGATCAGATTTTTTCAATTCGACACGTTTAAACAGACGAATCCCATAGGTTTCAATGTAATAAATGGAATATCTTCTCTTTTTTTTTTTTAAAGACTGTATTATTTTTATTTTCCTACAAAAACCCTTTTTTTATTTTTTAAGAGATCTTTTTGCATTTTTCAGAAGACATTTTTTTAAAAGATGAATTTTAAAATGATTTTTTTTAACCCTTACACTGCGGTGGACGCGCTCAGCGAATCCAGCCATGCGAGCACTTGGCTGCGGAGGACGCATTGAGCGTATCCTGCCATTGCAGCCTCGACGACCACGATTCCGGCTGATCGGGTAGTAGGGAGGAATTGGGGGAACTATAGGCCAGTTAGTCTTACGTCAGTAGAGGGGAAATTAATGGAAACCATGTTAAAGGAAAGGATTGTTGAACATCTAAAAACACATAGATTACAGGATCAGAAACAACATGGGTTTACCTCAGGGAGATCATGCCAAACTAATCTTATTGATTTTTTTGATTGGGTAACAAAAATAATAGACACAGGTGGTGCAGTAGACATTGCTTATTTAGATTTCAGTAAGGCTTTTGATACTGTTCCGCATAGAAGGCTTATCAATAAATTGCAATCTTTGAGTTTAGATTCCAATATTGTTGACTGGATTAGGCAGTGGCTGAGTGACAGACAACAGAGGGTTGTGGTAAATGGAGTTTATTCGGCGCAAGGTCTTGTTACCAGTGGGGTACCTCAGGGGTCAGTACTTGGACCCATTCTCTTTAATATTTTTATTAGTGATATTGCAGAAGGTATTAATGGAAAAGTATGTATTTTTGCTGATGACACAAAGATTTGCAACAGGGTTGACGTTCCTGGAGGGATCAGCCAAATGACAAATGATTTAGGTAAACTAAAAATATGGTGGGAGCTGTGGCAATTGAGTTTTAATGTGGATAAGTGCAAGATAATGCGCCTGGGACGTAAAAACCCAAGGGCAGAATATAGAATATTTGATACAGTCCTAACCTCAACATCTGAGGAAAGGGATTTAGGGGTTATTATTTCAGAGGATCTAAGGGTAAGTAGTCAATGTAATAGAGCAGCAGGAAATGCTGGCAGAATGCTTGGAAATGCTGGCAGAATGCTTGGTTGTGTAGGGAGAGGTATTAGCAGTAGGAAAAGGGAAGTGCTCATGCCACTGTACAGAGAACTGGTGAGACCTCACTTGGAGTACTGTGTGCAGTACTGGAGACCGTATCTCCAGAAGGATATAGACATCTTAGAGAGAGTTCAGAGAAGGGCTACTAAAATGGTGTACGGCTTGAAGGAGAAAAGTTACCAGGAAAGGCTTAATGATCTTAACATGTACAGCTTGGAAAAAAGACGAGACAGAGGAGATATGATAGAAACATTTAAATACGTAAAGGGAATCCACAAGGTAGAGGAAGGGAGTATATTTAAAAGGAAACAAAGTAGCAAAACAAGAGGACATAGTCTTAGATTAGAGGGGCAAAGGTTTAAAAGTAACATCAGGAAGCATTATTTTACTGAGAGGGTGGTGGATACATGGAACAGTCTTCCAGTTGAAGTGGTAGAGGCCAAAACAGTAATTGAATTTAAGCAAGCATGGGATAGGCATAAGGCTATCCTAAACAAAAGATAAATCCAGGTAAAGTATCCATGTAATTGGGCAGACTAGATGGGCCGAAAGGTTCTTATCTGCCGACATTTTTCTATGTTTCCATGTTTCTATGCTTCTATCGCTGCGGCCCCCGGTGCGGGCTGACATCTTGGATGTCAGCCCAGCATCCGGAACCCTGGTTACACGAGTAGCGTCACTGCGCTGGGTGCGTTGGCGTCTATTCCAGGCACCCCCCCCGCCAGTGCAGGGAAGGTGCCTGAAGGGGGGGTCCTTTGAACCTCTCTCCCTCCCCATCGGTAAGGGGCAGCATAAAAAGGCAGGCACCGCTTTGAAGACCCTTCCAAGCAGTGGCTGCCTTTAACCCCTTGGGGGCTGGATCGCGATTCAGCGCCAACAGGCACCGGATCGTGGTCCCCTCCTGGAGCTGGCCAACATCTTGGATGTCGGCCAAGCTTCCGGGATCTCCCCCTGCCTACTGGTGTCATCGCGCATGGACGCGTTTATGTCAGTTCGGGCGTTAACCCCTAGCTGCCATCTATGGTGAAGATAGGAGGAGTCAATGACCCCCTTATCTCCGGATCCGTGGCAGCTAGGGGTTCGTTTTTGGTATCACTGGAACGGCCAGAGCATGGCCTTTCCAATGATACCAAACATGACCATGTTAAAAGTAAAGTTTTTTGTTTTTGTTTTATTACTGCAGCAATATTGTTCCCATTTCAATTATAATGTGAACAATGATGCTGCACTAATGGGTTTTTCTATGGGGGGTGGGATGGAACCACAAAGGCTCGCATGATAAAATGTGAAAGAAAAACACTTAACACACTGTAGATGATTGAAAATTCAAATTTATATTGCATTTTTTTGTTATAATATTCAGACAGGACATGACGTATACATATAATAATGATATATTATGAATCTGCCGAGTCTGCTGGAAAGAATGATATATAATATGTCTGGGTTGTGTAATAAAACGTGGCTTCAAAACGCATGATGAGCGAAACCAGTAAAAATGAGCTCAGCACACAGGGGTTAAATGGCTCAGCAGCGAAAGGGTTAACGGACCTTTTTTTATTATTATTTAGACACATTTTTACTAAATTGTTATTGATTTAGGACAATTTTCTTCAGTTTGGTGGTCTCGCCGAGGCTAATTCGGCACCATTTGGCCAATTTTCGCCGATTTCCGATAACTGCTTTGGTGACTCCAATTGCGACAAAATTCAGTGACCATTCGCTAAATAGTGAATTCACCGTATTTTTGGCAAAAGGGTATCGTCGAATTGAGCCAAAATGAAAAGCACCAATATCGCAATCAATTTGGGTGCTTTGTGAATAGACCCTTTCTCTTCCCTCACCCTAGGTTTACATTGGATATATCAAGTCGAACAGACCCCAAAAGACCCTCACTCACGCCTCCCTTTTTTTTTTTTTTGAGAAAGTATATTTCCAGGAAGGATACATTGAGATTTCTCTCGTTTTCAAGTATGTCCTGGGTGGTGAGTATGTACCGTTAGGTGTCTTGCCAAGGACACTTACTGGAGAGGTGCTCTTGCTGGGATCGAACCCATGTCTCCACAAGCTCTCTCCACGCAGAGCAGTGATGTTACCTCTACTCCACCCAGCCGGTACACTCCACCCAGCCGGTACACTCCACCCAGCTGGTACTCTTAAAACCATAATAAGAGCAATGTATTAATGTATTGGGGTCAGGGGTCAAATTGAGCAGGAACGCAGTTCTCCTACCATTTTTGCAGAAGGAACGGAGGTCCCTTTTGGTCCAAACACTGTAAGCATTGTATTTAGGTTTCACTCATATCTCTCTTTATTAGGTCCTACAGGATATAGGGTATTTATCACAATTAACGTAATTATTCCCAAAAAACGATCTTTATTTTAAACTCCTTGTCTGCTGAGCCATTTCTCCCCCGTGTGCTGAGCTCATTTTGATCA
Source organism: Leptobrachium leishanense (assembly GCA_009667805.1). NCBI lineage: Eukaryota > Metazoa > Chordata > Amphibia > Anura > Megophryidae > Leptobrachium > Leptobrachium leishanense. Next base: position 9,315 of record RXON01001738.1, on the reverse strand, counting down.
TCTGTGTTCATCGCGTTCAAATGAATGAGTAAATGGAGAATATTTCATGGTGGGGGTCTTCGGCCCATACTGATGAGGAGATAGAGGGGCTGAAAGAACACCCCTTTTACCCTTTGGGCGTTTTCCTGTCGGCACCTGAAAATGATGTCATACCCTCGTAAAAGTAGTACTGATTCCATATTGTGCTGAAGGTTTCCTCAAACCTCCAGCATGTTCCTTGGCAGGACTGTTCAAAGGACATGTCACGGGTTTCCCTGACCCTAACAAGCAGAGTATGGACCTATCAATAACAGGTGGAAACCTAAAACTGGGCCTTCTAATCGCTGGGCGCAAGGTAACAGGGGGAAATGGTCAATAAAAGGCCGGGGTCAAAGGGCACAGAGGTACACGAGATCGTAAAACCAGAGCCAGGGAACAGACAAAAGAAATCAGGGGTGGACTGATCCATCGGGCACTGCCCGAGGGCCCGTGGGTAAAAGGGGGCCCGGATTCCGCACTGGTACCTCGCGCTGCAATCCGATCCCATTCAGATTGCAGGCGGCCGGGTCAAGTGGATGACAGCACCATCGAAATGCGCAGCTCGCCTCCTCTGCTCGGACGCATGTGGGTCTCTCTGATCCGCTGCCGAGCACTGAGGGGCGGGGCCGCAACTGTCTATCATGTGGCCTCTCGCTCGTCATAATTACGGCCCGTGCGGCTCTCAAGCTATGCCACGCCCCCACCTGTGAGAGTGTGGCCGAACCAGAGCCCGCTCTTGCAGCGCACCTCGGTCGCTCACTTAGGATGCACAGGAGGACGGGCCCCAAATATCATTGTGGTAAATATTTAAAAAATGCTGTGAATCCTATGCCTGCTCATTCACCCCATGGCTGTGAGTTATATTGCTGTGGATCCTATGCCTGCTCATTCACCCCATGGCTGAGAGTTATATTTCTGTGGATCCTATGCCTGCTCATTCACCCCATGGCTGAGTTATATTGCTGTGGATACTATGCCTGCTCATACACCCCATGGCTGTGAGTTATATTGCTGTGGATCCTATGCCTGCTCATACACCCCATGGCTGTGAGTTATATTGCTGTGGATCCTATGCCTGCTCATACACCCCATGGCTGTGAGTTATAGTGCTGTGGATTCTATGCCTGCTCATACACCCCATGGCTGAGAGTTATATTGCTGTGGATTCTATACCTGCTCATACACCCCATGGCTGAGAGTTATATTGCTGTGGATTCTATGCCTGCTCATACACCCCATGGCTGTGAGTTATAGTGCTGTGGATTCTATGCCTGCTCATACACCCCATGGCTGAGAGTTATATTGCTGTGGATACCATTCCTGCTCATTCACCCAATGGCTGTAAGTTATATTGCTGTGGATCCTATTATTATTTTGAAAATTGTGTGAAGAAATAAATCCTTTAACGCAACATTAATCTCCTATTGCCTGGGGGCCCCATTAGTTGTCAGTCCGCCCCTGTTATGAATAGTCAACAAACGAGCCAGATCAATAACCAGGATATCGGATAATCAATAGAACACAACGATGGGTCTGAGAAGAAATGTGATGGGGCAAAGACTGAACGGTGCTTGCAGACATATACAGGGACAGACGCGCCCCCTCATTGTTATTGTCACCTGTCTGTGCCAAAACATGCATTCATGGAGTGATGCACGGCCCATTGCGCCATTACGATGGTGGCACCAGTGGCCACCTATAAAAAGGAGATAGGATAGGAGCATTCCATGTCAATATTAGTGGTAGAAAGGCCTTGGCTCCATAGCAGAGCTTGCGTCAGTCTGGTAGCACTACCGGAACGTTTCAACCAGAAGATCGGGAAAAGGAAGATGGTCTAAGGGCGCAGAGACTTTCCCCTATTCGTGGGACAAATGGGAATGGTTTTATATAGTTTTTTTAATCGACAGCAATAAATGAGAGAGGATGGAATGGACTTGATGAATTCAAGGTTTTCCACCCAAGTTAACCTGTTACTATGTGACTCTGTGTATAATGTTGGGTTTCCATAGCTGTAACACTGAGAATAGAGGTACGGCAACAGACTCTGGTTACGCACGTGGTGAGATACGGCTGCTCATGACAGATCTCCTGCCCGGGCGCGTTGCTGTGAGATTTTCTTACTTTATTCTTAACCCTTTCGCTGCTGAGCCTTTTCACGCCCCTGTGCTGAGCTCATTTTTACTGCTTTCGCTCATCATGTTTAACCACGTTTTGAAGCCTTATTTTAATATATGACCCAGACATGTTATATATCGTTCCGGCAGACTGTGCAGATTCATAATATGTCATTATTATATGTATACATTATGTCATGTCTGTATATTAATTTGAATTTTCAATAATTTACAATGTGTAAAGTGTTTTTTTTCACATTTGAAAATGCGATCGTTTGCGGTTATATTTTATATGAGTTGCGCTTGTTAAAAAAATTAGAAATGAGGAATCGTTACTTTTTTTTGGGGAAAATTACGTGTTTTTTAGCAAACGCCCCCCATAGAAAAAATCGTTAGTGAAGCATCATTGTTCACATTATAATTGAAATGGGAACAATATTGTTGCACTAATAAAACGGAAAAAAAAAACAACTTTATTTTAATTTTTTTTTTTTAAATTTTACATGGTCAGGTTTGGTATCATTGGAAAGGCCACGCTCTGGCCATTCCAATGATAGTAAACATTAACTCCTAGCTGTCACGGATCGGGAGATAGGGGGTTCATTGGAACCCCCTATCTCCACTATAGGGGGCAGCAAGGGGTTAATTTCAAAACTGGCGCCATCGCGCTCTGCGCGATGACGTCAGTCATTAGGGGGATATCCCGGAAGCTTGGCCAACATCCAAGATGTCGGCCAGCTCCGCGAGGGGACCGCGATATGGCGCATGTTAGCGCCATATCGCGATCCAGCCCCCTAGGGGTTAAAGACAGCCGCTGCTTGGAAGGGCAGGCTGTGCCCTTCCAGGCGGTGCCTGTCTTTAATCGCTGGCCCACAGGGAAAGGGGAGGGGGAGAGGTCCGAAGGACCTCCCCCCCTCCCCTTCAGGCACCTTCCCTGCAATGGCGGGGGGGGTGCCTGAAATAGATGTCATCGCGCATGCGCGATGACGCCTATCGTGCCCGCCGGGGTCCCGGAGGCTGGGCTGACATGGATGATGGGGGCCGCGCGATCAGCCGGAATACCAGGATAAGTAAGTAATAAATAAGGGAGGACTTCCTCCGCAGCAATGCAGGTGGACGCGCTGAGCGCGTCCACCGCATTGAAAGGGTTAAAGCTCTTGCCTGATTCCTCCCCTCCCCCACCTTTCCTTATTTATTTTTTTATTTTTTTGAGAAAGGATTTCACCAGGAAGAATACATTGAGATTTCTCTCGTTTTCAAGTATGTCCTGGGTGGCGAGTATTTACCGTTAAGTGTCCTTGGGCAAGACACCTACTGGAGAGGTGCTTTTGCCGGGATCAAACCCATGTCTCCACAGGCTCTCTCCACGCAGAGCAGTGATGTTACCTCTACTCCACCCAGCCGGTACTTACTGTGTTTCCAATCCTAACAATCCTGCGGTCGGCTGCCTCCGGCTGTTTGTTTGTATTTCCCGAACCAAATTAAAAACAATGTTACAGCGTGTTTCACAAAATGTTTGTAGGAAAGTGTTTTACTAAAAGGAGAAAGAGAGACATTATAACGGAGAGCCCTGGAACCTGGACATACTATATGTGTTTTGGAGGACGATGGGGTTCAGCCTATTTCTCTGTATCTATCATTATGCCGAGCCACATTTATCTTGCTAGCTAGGTCTTTTTATTCCAGCATAAACAAACGCCACACTTGGCTTTAAACCACTAAACAAAAACTACAAACAAAATCCTAACTGAATAAAAGCACTTACTAAACCTACAGCGATCCATCTATTTATCAATTTGATTAACGCATTATTTTTCTTAGATACAGAAAGATACGAATATATATCCTTTAAACGATATTTATTTACAGTATCTATATCTATCGATCACATGAAACATTATCTGTGAGTATTTATCTGTTTATGTATCTTTCCTGTATTTATTTTCTCCATTGTGTATCCATGTGGTTATGTTCCCTCTCTCTGGCTGTGCTTTGGGTTGTTGAGCTGTTTTTGGCCTGGGTATAATCAGTGTATGATGACACGTCGTGTATTTCATATTGTTTAAGGAAACACTCGGTCATGTTCAGCTTTCTGTACGCTGTGCAAATCCAGGGAAACTAAGGCATGTTTATCGATTCCACAATCTGTTTCTCTTGGATACTCAGTGGGCCGGGATCCCATACACAAAACACTCGCTACATGGAAACCCCAGGAATATCTCCGGAGGGAGCGCGCGCATGGACGCAGATCTCAGGGTATAATTGGGTAGTGAAGGAATAGAGGCCGACATCTGGAGCGACTCAGCGACCAATTAACTGCAGCGAAACCAAATCCCACACATGGATAACTGGTACGCGGAGAGCAATAAAGCATGGAAACGCAGAACGTGCCGACGGAAGAGGAACAAATGGCCCATGTCCCTGCTATGCCATATCCCAGTAATGTGACGTGTCCACACCTCAACCATTCTGTATCTCCTGCACTGGGTTAGCGTTTCCCGATTCCTCAGGGAGACGATTCCACGTATCTCCTACCCTTTCTATATCACTGTTACTGCCCCACTGGAAGGATATTCCATGTATCTACTACCCTTTCTATATCATTGTTACTGCTCCACTGGGAGGATATTCCATGTATCTACTACCCTTTCTATATCACTGTTACTGCCCCCACTGGGAGACTATTCCATGTATCTACTACCCTTTCTATATCACTGTTACTGCTTCCACTGGGAGACTATTCCATGTATCTACTACCCTTTCTATATCACTGTTACTGCCCCCACTGGGAGGATATTCCATGTATCTACTACCAATTCTATATCCCTGTTACTGCCCCCACTGGGAGACTATTCCATGTATCTACTACCCTTTCTATATCACTCTGACTGCCCCACTGGGAGGCTATTTCATGTATCTACTACCCTTTCTATATCATTGTTACTGCTCCACTGGGAGGATATTCCATGTATCTACTACCCTTTCTATATCACTGTTACTGCCACCACTGGGAGGCTATTCCATGTATCTACTACCCTTTCTATATCACTGTTACTGCTCCCACTGGGAGGCTATTCCATGTATCTACTACCCTTTCTATATCACTGTTACTGCTTCCACTGGGAGACTATTCCATGTATCTACTACCCTTTCTATATCATTGTTACTGCTCCACTGGGAGGATATTCCATGTATCTACTACCCTTTCTATATCACTGTTACTGCTTCTACTGGGAGACTATTCCATGTATCTACTACCCTTTCTATATCATTGTTACTGCTCCACTGGGAGGATATTCCATGTATCTACTACCCTTTCTATATCACTGTTACTGCCCCCACTGGGAGACTATTCCATATATCTACTACCCTTTCTATATCACTGTTACTGCCCCCACTGGGAGACTATTCCATGTATCTACTACCCTTTCTATATCACTGTGACTGCCCCACTGGGAGGCTATTCCATGTATCTACTACCCTTTCTATATCACTGTTACTGTCCCACTGGAAGGATATTCCATGTATCTACTACCCTTTCTATATCACTGTTACTGCCCCCACTGGGAGACTATTCCATGTATCTACTACCCTTTCTATATCACGGTTACTGCTTCCACTGGGGGGCTATTTCATGTATCTACTACCCTTTCTATATCACTGTTACTGCTCCACTGGGAGGATATTCCATGTATCTACTACCCTTTCTATATCATTGTTACTGCTCCACTGGGAGGATATTCCATGTATCTACTACCCTTTCTATATCACTGTTACTGCCCCCACTGGGAGACTATTCCATGTATCTACTACCCTTTCTATATCACTGTGACTGCCCCACTGGGAGGCTATTCCATGTATCTACTACCCTTTCTATATCACTGTTACTGCCCCACTGGAAGGATATTCCATGTATCTACTACCCTTTCTATATCACTGTTACTGCCCCCACTGGGAGACTATTTCATGTATCTACTACCCTTTCTATATCACTGTTACTGCTCCCACTGTGAGACTATTCCATGTATCTACTACCCTTTCTATATCACGGTTACTGCTTCCACTGGGGGGCTATTTCATATATCTACTACCCTTTCTATATCACTGTTACTGCTCCACTGGGAGGATATTCCATGTATCTACTACCCTTTCTATATCATTGTTACTGCTCCACTGGGAGGCTATGCCATGTATCTACTACCCTTTCTTTTTCACTGTTACTGCTCCACTGGGAGGCTATTCCATGTATCTACTACCCTTTCTATATCATTGTTATGCCCCACTGGGAGGCTATGCCATGTATCTACTACCCTCTATATCACTGTTACTGCTCCCACTGGGAGGCTATTCCATGTATCTACTACCCTTTCTATATCACTGTTACTGCCCCACTGGGGACTATTCCATGTATCTACTACCCTTTCTATATCATTGTTACTGCTCCCTGGGAGGTATGCCATGTATCTACTACCCTTTCTTTTTCACTGTTACTGCTCCACTGGGAGGCTATTCCATGTATCTAGTACCCTTTCTATATCATTGTTACTGCCCCCACTGGGAGGCTATGCCATGTATCTACTACCCTTTCTATATCACTGTTACTGCTCCCACTGGGAGGCTATTCCATGTATCTACTACCCTTTCTATATCACTGTTACTGCTCCCACTGGGAGGCTATTCCATGTATCTACTACCCTTTCTATATCACTGTGACTGCCCCACTGGGAGGCTATTCCATGTATCTACTACCCTTTCTATATCACTGTTACTGTCCCACTGGAAGGATATTCCATGTATCTACTACCCTTTCTATATCACTGTTACTGCCCCCACTGGGAGACTATTCCATGTATCTACTACCCTTTCTATATCACGGTTACTGCTTCCACTGGGGGGCTATTTCATGTATCTACTACCCTTTCTATATCACTGTTACTGCTCACTGGGAGGATATTCCATGTATCTACTACCCTTTCTATATCATGTTACTGCTCCACTGGAGGATATTCCATGTATCTACTACCTCTTATCTGCCCCCACTGGGAGGCTATTCCATGTATCTACTACCCTTTCTATATCACTGTGACTGCCCACTGGAGAGCTATTCCATGCTACTACCCTTTCTATATCACTGTTACTGCCCCACTGGAGGATATTCCATTATCTACTACCCTTTCTATATCACTTTACTGCCCCACTGGGAGACTATTTCATGTATCTACTACCCTTTCTATATCACTGTTACTGCTCCCACTGTGAGACTATTCCATGTATCTACTACCCTTTCTATATCACGGTTACTGCTTCCACTGGGGGGCTATTTCATATATCTACTACCCTTTCTATATCACTGTTACTGCTCCACTGGGAGGATATTCCATGTATCTACTACCCTTTCTATATCATTGTTACTGCTCCACTGGGAGGATATTCCATGTATCTACTACCCTTTCTATATCACTGTGACTGCCCCACTGGGAGACTATTCCATGTATCTACTACCCTTTCTATATCACTGTTACTGCTCCACTGGGAGGATATTCCATGTATCTACTACCCTTTCTATATCATTGTTACTGCTCCACTGGGAGGATATTCCATGTATCTACTACCCTTTCTGCCCCCACTGGGAGACTATTCCATGTATCTACTACCCTTTCTATATCACTGTGACTGCCCCACTGGGAGGCTATTCCATGTATCTACTACCCTTTCTATATCACTGTTCTTTCTATATCATGTTACGCCCCACTGGGAGGCTATTCCATGTATCTACTACCCTTCTATATCACTGTTACTGCCCCCACTGGGAGACTATTTCATGTATCTACTACCCTTTCTATATCACTGTTACTGCTCCCACTGGGAGACTATTCCATGTATCTACTACCCTTTCTATATCACGGTTACTGCTTCCACTGGGGGGCTATTTCATATATCTACTACCCTTTCTATATCACTGTTACTGCCCCCACTGGGAGACTATACCATGTATCTACTACCCTTTCTATATCACTGTTACTGCCCCACTGGAAGGCTATTCCATGTATCTACTACCCTTTCTATATCATTGTTACTGCTCCACTGGGAGGCTATGCCACGTATCTACTACCCTTTCTATATCACTGTTACTGCTACCACTGGGAGGCTATTCCATGTATCTACTACCCTTTCTATATCACTGTTACTGCTCCACTGGGAGACTATTCCATGTATCTACTACCCTTTCTATATCATTGTTACTGCTCCACTGGGAGGCTATGCCAAGTATCTACTACCCTTTCTTTTTCACTGTTACTGCTCCACTGGGAGGCTATTCCATGTATCTACTACCCTTTCTATATCATTGTTACTGCCCCCACTGGGAGGCTATGCCATGTATCTACTACCCTTTCTATATCACTGTTACTGCTCCCACTGGGAGGCTATTCCATGTATCTACTACCCTTTCTATATCACTGTTACTGCTCCACTGGGAGACTATTCCATGTATCTACTACCCTTTCTATATCATTGTTACTGCTCCACTGGGAGGCTATGCCATGTATCTACTACCCTTTCTTTTTCACTGTTACTGCTCCACTGGGAGGCTATTCCATGTATCTACTACCCTTTCTATATCATTGTTACTGCCCCCACTGGGAGGCTATGCCATGTATCTACTACCCTTTCTATATCACTGTTACTGCTCCCACTGGGAGGCTATTCCATGTATCTACTACCCTTTCTATATCACTGTTACTGCTTCCACTGGGAGGCTATTCCATGTATCTACTACCCTTTCTATATCATTGTTACTGCTCCACTGGGAGGCTATGCCATGTATCTACTACCCTTTCTTTTTCACTGTTCCTGCTCCCACTGGGAGGCTATTCCATGTATCTACTACCCTTTCTATATCATTGTTACTGCTCCACTGGGAGGCTATGCCATGTATCTACTACCCTTTCTTTTTCACTGTTACTGCTCCCACTGGGAGGCTATTCCATGTATCTACTACCCTTTCTATATCACTGTTACTGCTCCCACTGGGAGGCTATTCCATGTATCTACTACCCTTTCTATATCACTGTTACTGCTCCCACTGGGAGGCTATTCCATGTATCTACTACCCTTTCTTTTTCACTGTTACTGCTCCACTGGAGGCTATTCCATGTATCTACTACCCTTTCTATATCATGTT
>RXON01001737.1:0-26497 GCA_009667805.1 Leptobrachium leishanense | reverse complement strand
TGGTATTGTGGAAGAGTGCAGGGTTGGACCCTGCGGTTCAAAAAATTAAAATGATATGAATCTGGCACAGGCGTCAGTGCAGCCAAATATTGTGCCTTTCATGGCAGCAAGTGCCTTCACACCGTAACCCTTTTGTGGTATTGTGGAAGAGTTCAGTGCTGGAGGTTTTGTGAATGCAGAAGAGGACATCCCCGATCTATTCCATTACTTCAGCATCAGGGGATTGATAGCTGCTGATCCAGGACTGATTCATTTTTATAAATGTCAGCCGGTCTACAGAGTCGGTGGACAGATGCACTCTTTTGTCTGTGACAAAACCTCCAGCGGCACTGAACGTCCTTTCAGAAAGCACGCTAGATGAAGGGCAACCTAGTAGCTGCATAGCATATTGGCTAAGTTCTGGCCAGTGATCCAATCTCAACACCCAGTAAGCCAGTGGATCATCTGCTGGAAAGGTACCCAGGTCTGCCCTTGCCCCTAGGTAGTCCTGCACCATATGGTGAAGACGCTGGCAATGGGTGCCTACATTTGACGTCCCTGGGCATCGAGGACCAAAAAAATTTAAAAATGCATCAGTCAAGCGGCCCTGGCCTTCACCACTATTCCTCTGATCATCCGCAGCCTCAGAAGCACGTGTGTCAGCACTTGGTAATCTACCAGTGCCTGGAAAGGTGTTACACAAGTGTCGCTTTAGAGCGTCCTCAAGTTTTTTCATCCTGTGCTCCCTCTCTGCGGGCAGGATGAGCTCTGCAACTTTACCCTTGTATCGTGGATCAAGAAGGGTTGCCAACCAGTAATGATCCCTCTCCTTGATAGCACGAATCCTGGGGTCCTTTAGCAGGCTTTGCATCATTAGGGAGCCCATGCAGCATAGGTTGGCATTAGCTTCCGAATCTTCCTGGTCAATGAGGATGACCGTATCGTGCACTTCCTCCTCCCAGCCACGCACTAGCCCTTGTGTTTCTGGGCACACGAAACCCTCCCTTGAGGAATCCCCACCTTCAATGCCCCCACTACTTAAATATTCTGCCTCCTCCTCATCCTCCTACTGTCTGATCTGAGTAGGACCCGCTGGAATGCTGTCTGCGGAAAGACTGGGGCCTTGAGAGCTAGGGAAGGCCTCCTCTTCCTCCCGCTGCTCTGCCTCTAGAGCAGGGTTTCTCAACTCCAGTCCTCGGGACCCACTAGAGGCCAGATTTTGCAGATCACCTTGGGGAAATGCAGACTGAATGCTGCAATCACTGAGCAGCTAATTAGATCACCTGTGCTGTGCTTTGGATATCCCACAAACCAGGCCTGTTAGTGGGTCCTGAGGATACGAGTTGAGAAACACTGCTCCAGAGCCACATCTATAATTCCCCGCAGAGTGTGCTCCAGCAGGAACACTAAAGGAATTGTGTCACTGATGCATGCACTGTCCCTGCTCACCATCCTCGTTGCCTCCTCAAATGGTGACCGTACAGTGCATGCATCCTTGATCATCAGCCACTGCGGGGGGGGGAAACAAAGTTGACCTGAACCTGTCCTTGTGCCATACTCACACAGGTACTCGTTGATGGCCCTCTGCTGCTTGTGCAGACGTTGCAGCATTGCTAATTTCGAGTTCCACCTGGTGGGCATGTCACAGATCAGACGGTTTGTGGGAGGGTGGAATTCTCTTTGAAATTCTGCCAGGCGAACGCTTGCTGGGAATGACCGTCTGAAGTGGCTGCAGACTTTTCTGGCCTGGATGAGAAGCTCTGGCAGCCCTGGGTACTTGGTTAGGAAACGCTGTACCACTAGATTTAGGACGTGTGCTAGGCATGGTACATGCGTCAATTTACCCTTGCGTAGGGCGGAGAGAAGGTTGCTGCCATTATCGCAGACGATCATTCCCAGCTGAAGTTGGCGTGGTGTTAACCATCTCTGCACCTGCCCCTGCAGAGCTGACAGAACTTCTGGCCCGGTGTGGCTCCTGTCCCCTAAACAAACCAGCTCAAGCACAGTATGGCATCTTTTTGCTTGAGCCATTGCGTAGACCCTGTCAGGCGTCGGTTTAACTGCCACTTTGCCAGAGACAGAGAAGGAGGAGGAGGAGGAAGAGGGAGAGGTGGTGGAGCAGACAGACCTCATACAAGCAGCTTTCTGGAGGCGTGGTGGATGAACAAACTCCAGCACAGAGCCCCGTCTTGGATCCCTCCCAGCTGCAATCAGAGTTACCCAGTGTGCAGTGAAGGAAATGTAATGACCCTGTCCATGCTTGCTGGACCACGTGTCTAAAGTCACATGCACCTTGTTGCTGACTGCCTTTCCCAATGACTGGATAACATTGTCTTCCACGTGCTGGTATAGTGCTGGAATGGCCTTGCATAAAAAGTATTGGCGTTTTGGAACCTGCCACTGTGGTACAGCACATTCAGCAAATTCACGGAAGGGAGCAAAGTGCACCAGCTGGAAAGGCAGCAGCTGCAATGCGAGTAATTTTGCTAAACTGGCATTTAGACACTGTGCTTGGGGATGATTGAGACTATATTTTTTCTTTCGCTGCAGCAGCTGCGGCAACGTAATCTGACTGCGTAAATCTTCAGCTGCTGGGATGATGTCACATTGTGAGGAAGGACCTGGTACATCCATTACTGTAGCATCATCCCTGTCGGTGGAGGTTGTAAGCAATGACATGGCAGGACATACAGTGCGGGTAGAGACAGATGAGGAGGAGGAGGACCTACGCAAAGTTTTTAGCCAACGGGATGTGTGGCAGTTGTTCATATGTCGCCTCAAGCATGTGGTACTGTCGGGTATATTACACACAAAGGAAAGATTTAAAATGGATGCCTGTAGCCATTTTGTTTTTAAAGACAGTTTTTCTTTCTATTTTCTCTAAGTTTAGAAATGAACGAGATTTTTTTTTACAGAGTTCATTCCTGGGTGAAGTCTTTTATATTTTTTTTAGAAGTACCAGACATGAAGGAACCTAGAATGGTTTTTTTGTGTGATAATGTTAGAGTTAAGTGCTAAGACGTGTCATAATTAAATTTATTGGTCTGTCTTAAGTTTTAAAACAAAAGATATTTTGTCTTTTGGGTATAGGAATAAGAGTTAATATCTCTAATATAGATTTATATTTACTAAATATATGTTTATAATCAAGGTATATTTTATTATATTAACAGTAGGAAATATATATTCCAATAAATATTGTAGAAAGTATATAATTGGTAAATAATAAAATTTACTAAAGAATAGATTCTGTTGAGTTAACCAGAAAAGAATTCCGCTGAAAGTGAGTAACTAAAAGGGAGTAGGGATATAAATCAAAGATGACAGATGGAGACACTGTGTCTAATAGCTGGGAGAAGAGAAGGTCTTTGTTAAGTCAGATTGATCTTTTGACCCGAGATAGGGTATTAAAAAGAAATAGGGGAATTAATTAAGAAGTGCAATACTGCCCTCTAGAGGATAGTAAATATAATAATTGATATAGCAATAATGCAGCCAGTGACGTCAAATTGGCTATAATAAGTGGCAATGTTGGTTACAAGAGTGGGAGATTTCAGCATTGAGAGACTCACACCGCATTGCATTCAGACGTCCATTACTCATGACACTCTGATAGTCGGAGATTCCAGCAGTCAGACTCACACCGCAATGCATTCAGCGTCCAGTACACATGACACTCTGAAGTCGGAGATTCCAGCATTCACAGACTCACACTGCAATGCATTCGACATGACACTCTGAGAGTCCAAGATTCCAACACTCAGACTCACACTACGATGCAGGCAGATCCCAAGACATGAGGCAATCATCATTCTCACTAAATTTCTGACTCTCACCAAATCTCTAACTCACATGCATTGATTATCTGATCGATAATCTTCACACATTCCAAAAATTACTACATCAGGAATTCCAAGGCAGACTTATCAACATCCAAATTGGACAGGTAATGTATGAAATAAGGAATTAATGTAAAAATATATTTGTAGATATTCTTGCAACGTAGACTGAGACTTCTCAGATTCGGTTCGATCCAAATTCTAAGTATTTTCTATTCTGCAGTTAGAAATATGAAGAAGTGGATATAAGGATTTATTCCTTAAAAAAATGTTGTAAGATTGATACCAATATATATATGAATTTGGAAATTACTGTGATTAAAATTAATAAGCAAGGAATTATATAACTACAAAATAAAAAGCAAAAGATTAGAAGTTTAATTCTCGAGATTAGGGGAGGATTCACTAAATAAGTTTTTATTATTTATCATTAAATTAGCTCATCTTTTGTTGATCCATGTAGCATAGAGATATATATATATATCTATAAGAGCTGGCTGGTTAAACATTGTTTGCTGGGAAATGCATGTTGTATTAACTAGAAATGTTTATTAACCATTTGTGTATTAGTTACTAACTGATAAGGTAAATGATATTAATCATATATGCAGTTACTAACCGGAGATACATATATTGTGAAGCTAGTTTTTATATGCTGATGGATTGTGGTTTATAAATTTTTGTTTATGATATGAGATTTGAAACTTTTTTATATATGTAATAAATATATATATATTTTTATCCGATTATTGATTATTGTATTTTTCAAAGCAAAACACAGACAATTAAAAGAATTCAGGATAATTTCTAAGAAATATAAACGATTGATATTTGTGTCTCGTATAAATTTCTTATGAAATAATAATCCCTGATATATTGGAGGCAACTGCCGAGATAGGTCCAGTAAATCCAATATAGGCATATTGGAGGCTTGGCTGATGAGTCCAATATATAACGTGTTGTATTCACGTGCAGAGATTATATCCGACAAATTGGAGGCAGTGTACCGAGATTGTAGTTTTTGTTTGGAATATAATTGTCAGTATTGTCTGATTAGACAGAGATAAAATATATATATATTTTGACTCTTTGTTGTATTTTGACTTGTGGTTTTTACGGTTATCTACTAAACAGTGTAAAAATGTCAGAGTCAGAATCTGAGACTCAGGAAGATGTAGAGATACATGCAGATCAAATAGTATTGATAGATGTTATGTCTTATCTAAAGGACAAGTTACACGTCACAGATGATTTATTTGATTGGATAAAAGAATTGCAATCAAATATATCTAATTATGTTGATTCAATCTGGTCAGATCAATCAAATTTTCTTGAGTGTTTGCGAAAGATAAGTGCAGCCACAAATAAAAAAGACAAAGAGATTTTTGTTTTAAAAATTGTGCCTGAATGCATATACTTGATGGCAGAAATGAACAAGAGATTGAATGATGACAAAGAAACCAGAGACAGATTAGAAAATAAAAATTGTGACTTGCATGATGCCGTAAATAAATTAAACGATGAGTCAGAACGAATGATAATGGAGTTGAAAGTGTGTGCAGGAGAAAAAGATCAATTGCAAGATGAGATTGCTCAATTATCCAAATTAAATAAGGAGCTAAATAAACAATTGGCGAGAATAAAACGCGAACATGAGAAATTCGCTGATGAGCTATGTCAGGTTGAAACTGATGTTCGAAGGGTTAAAAATCCTTCGTTAGAGAAGTTCCCTTTGAAAGCTTTGAATCACTGATTAGGTCTGACAGCTCTGTTTATCTGAAGAGCGAATGTGAAAGTGAAACTAAATCTCATGATGAAAAAAGAGCGAAGCCTCTTACACAGGAGTATTTCAAATCACATCACTCTAGCCAGCCACAGCCTATTAAGAAATCTCATAAAGTTCAGGATTTAACGAAAATCATTAATTTCTTAAAAAACTCAGTAGGTATTTTTGACCTCAAAGAATCGCCAAGAATAATAAATCATTTATCGATGTTTGAAGAAGCATTGTCCATATTAGGAATTAATTCAGATGCTCAGAAAATTGAGTTGATCCCATGGGTCTTTGAAAGCAAACATAGGTATTTTTTTCAGTCTTTGAAAGAATCTGGTATACGGAACTGGAGTAAAATAGTCTCCGAGGTCAAATCTGAATTTGAATCTGCGAAAAGAGCAATTTTAACTCTAAAATGCAGACCTAATCAAAACCCCCGTGAATTTCTTTCAGTCCTTAAAAATGCGTACAGCTTGGCTGAAAGAAATCCAGATTTTGAAAACCCTTAATTTATCCAATTATTTTATGACGCATTGCCAAATAAAATAAAGGTTATTTTGGCAAGAGATTATGACCCGAGAAATGGTTTGGATTGGGTACTAAAAGAAAGTATGACCCTATTTACTGTACTTGAATATAGTGAAGAAACTCAGGGGAAAAGAGTAAAAAACTCACCTGAGGAAATAGCGGAAACTCACGTTAAAAAGGGTGATATTAAATTTGAGTCCCACAAAAAGAGTTATGCGGAAATATTGCGTGACTCCATACCTCAAAGGGAAAAATCCAAGCCAGATCAGGAAAGAGGGTTTGCCAGAGAAAATTCAGGAAGTAAATTTCAATCTAGGAAGCAATGGGTACCTAGAAGTCAGTGGGTTAAATCAAGGGAAAATGTACCTAGACAGGAAGCAACCAGAGGTAAGACTGAATCTGAGGAGTCTGATAATGCGCAAGCTTCGTCCCCAAGGACGAATAGAAAGCGGAGATATAATGTACGCCAGCGTATTGGTCAAATGCAGGAAAATTTCCGTGTGCTGACAGAAAAACTGGATCAGATCACTCAGTTAATGACTGGAAATAACCCTGGTCAGGTTGTAAGTGATGCAACACCTGCAGCCCCACCCAACCAGTGACTAGATGATGTTTCTGATGAAGTAACCAGTATCCATGACAATTTACCAGAAAGTGATGATGAAATGATTAATACAAATGTTTGTATGGTTGATGATTTAAACCCTTCCCTGCAAAGAGAAGGAAAATGTATTTTATCTCCCCAGACTAAGTGCGAGCAAGCTGAGAAGACTGGATCCGAAATGGAAAGCACAGCTGCCAAAAGCATGTTTGAGAGAACAAAATCAGTCGGTAAAATCTGTACAAAACCTAATTTCATATCTCACTCTAAATTTCTCTGTAAATTGCATAGCATTGAAGACCGATATTATGTGAATGTAGAATTACAAGATAATTTACCACATATTCCATCCTTGCTAGACACTGGAAGCCAAGTTACGTTAATATCAGCATATTATTTTGAACAGGTCCAAGAACTGTCCTCCAGGAAGCCTAGATTAGATAAATCTAATGCTAATCTAGTGAGTGTGAGTGGCACATCTCTGAAAGTTCTGGGCACGGCTAAATTGGATTTTAAATTGGGGAATAAAGTAATTCGGCATCCAACGCTTGTTGTGGATCTGCCCCAAATTCGCCTAATTATTGGAATGGACCTTCTCAAAAGGTTAAATCCAATCATTGATTTTATCAATGAGGTTATTTGGTCCCAAGTAAATGTTCCAATCAGCTATGATAGATCCCAATCCCATCACACTCAGCGTAACTGCCATGTGATTGAGGAAAGGCCGGATTCTATTGAAGTCCACTTCAGAAATAGCCAGACACCTGATATCTCTTTCTTAAGGCCAAAGCCCCTGACTCCAGGAGAGCGGGAGGATAACACCATATGTGTTCCCCCCAAGAGAATTCGAGATATATGTCTGGAAAATGACGTGCTAATTATTCACCTCCACAAAAGGGAAACAGAACCAAATGGACATAGTGACCATTCTCAGTTCTTAACTGAAATAGAGAAGATAAATGAAGAGGTATTTTTCCCTATACGTGTAAATAGTTTAGCTGGAGAAAACATGGCTAAGCTAGATTTGCGCCAGGAATATAGCTATATTAGCAAGAAGATGCTAAATAAAATAGCTGACCTTAAAGTGATCAGATACCCAAATCCTCAAGATGAGTGGATAACAGATCTAGATAATGATGGAGACAGTCACAATGTTGTTGGAAAATGTATGTTATCTATTTCTATTGGGAATAAAACTGCCACACATTTATTTTTGGTCCTAAATGAAACCGGTTATCAGATTTATGTAGGTAACGATATAATTCATCGTTTTGCTATGCATGTGGATCTGATTAATTCCCACATATGGACCAGACTGAAAGAGAACCCCTGTGAATTCCAGCACAAAGATAAAGCTCTTAAGTCATGCCAGACACTGCCATACGCAGTAAACTTACAGGTACCATATGAGGTCTGTATCCCACCAGGCTCTGTAAATTGCCCATTACCTTTACAGGTAATGGAAGGTCAGAAGTTGAGAAATTCTGAGGCACTAGTCTGTATTTCCAGTCGAATACATGGGTTAGGAATTTCAGCGAATCCTACACCCATGGTGAAAATACACCAATCTAGAACCCAAATCATTATAAATAATAATTCCTCACAGGAAATCCATTTGCCTAAACACACTACAATAGGTCTAGCACTGGATTCAGATTATTATACATTCGGGTTCCAGAACGCTGTTATCGGGTTAATACCCGAACGTTACCTCACAGAGGAACAAATGATAGAACAATCATTTAATTCGTGGCCCGAAGGATTATTCACGATATATTCTGTTTATCCTTTCAGTTCTGAAGTAGGAATCTGCAAGGTAGAAGAATCATATTTAACCTTTGATCATCCTCTGACTACACAGGAAGCAGAGGCGTATACTCACTTTGCCGGAGATGCAAGTAAGTCAAATCATGACCTCTCTGAAAGGCTTGAAGAAGCCTATGAGATTGGTCAACCTGAAATTTTTCCAGGATTTCAGGACATGGTCCAGCAACAAATATCTTTCGCTGACGGATGTTCTAATGATATGGAGCGCCAACAGTTAAAAGAAGTTCTAATGGAATTTCAAGATATTTTTGCTAAGGATTCATATGATTGTGGAGTCACCGACTTACATATAGCTAGGGTCCAAACTGACCCTAACGCTCCTCCTGTATACGTCAGACAATATCGGCTTCCCTTAGCGTGTTACGACTCACTGGCGGAGATATTAAGTAATCTAAAAGAAAGGGGAATTATAAGGACGGTGCACAGCTCTTATAATAATCCTATCCTCGGAATCCTTAAACCGAATGGTCAATGGCGTTTATGTGCTGATTTGAGACAGCTAAATAAACGTGTATACAGATCCGGCTGGCCCGTACCATATATCGCTCAATGTCTCGTCCAAATGCAAGGTTGTAAACTTTTTACCGCGCTGGATTGTGCCCAAGGATACTGGACAATTCAGGTAAGTCCTGAGGACCAATACAAATTGGCCTTCACCTTCGGTCAACAACAGTTTACGTGGACCAGAATGCCCTTCGGCTATATAAACTCAGGTCATGAGTTCGCTGTCTTTTTACAAAAAGCCATGCCAGATGCAGCCGAGAGGGGTAATTTGACGTATGTGGATGATATTTTACTGAAAAGTATTTCGTTTGACAAACATATTCAAGAAATTAGACATGTTCTTAACCAGTTGAGAGAGGCAGGGGTTAAAATCTCATTGCAGAAAGCACAATGGTGTCGCACCAGAGTTAATTTCCTGGGACATGAGGTTACATCCGAAGGCCTAAATCCTCAGCGGAAGAAGGTGGAAGCAGTGATGAAGTCCAGAACTCCCACTAATATCAGTGAACTAAGATCATTCTTGGGTATGATGAATTACTCACGTAAATTTATCGAAAATTATGCAGAGATTTGTAAACCTCTATTAACATTGCTTAAGAAAGATGTAAAGTGGATATGGGGGGGAGACTCAAGAACAAGCCATGACTGAGCTTAAAATAAAACGTACCCAGGCTCCATGCCTAGCCTATCCAGAGGGGGGTAAACCTTTCTATCTGGAGACTGGTTTTACCAATTTGAGCATGAGCGCCATTTTATGTCAAAAGCAAGATGATCAGAGTAAAATTATTGCATATGCCAGTAAATCCTTATCTCCAGTGGAGATTAAATTTAGTGACTGTGAAAAAGCATTACTAGCCACAGTCTGGGCTCTACAGAATTTTCGGAGTTATATCCAAGGAGAGAGGATAATAATTGAAACTGCACACCAACCCTTACAATATCTACACAGTAGTCGAATAAGGGACGGGAACCTATCCAATAGCAGAATAACTGCATGGACGTTATCCTTACAAGGATGGCCATTGGAGGTACGGTATAGACAGGATCAAAAGAATCCAGTAGCTCAAGGACTTTCCGAACTCCATGATTGTGCAGATCCCTCCTCTGAAAAAGAATTCCTAGGAGATGATTTCTTACAAGAGCAAGCATCATCACCTTACAAGGCCTATGACGAAGAATACTGTTCCCTACTCCCACGTGTATATATAGATGGTTGTGCCTACCACGCCATCGTGGAAGAAGAGAGGAAATTGGTAGCTGGCATTGGTACTGCATGGACAAAAGAATATCCCAATATATCAGTAGGATATAACATCGGAGCTAAAAGTAGCCAAGTCGCTGAATTAGCCGCAGTTTACAAAGCCGTTCAGATGGCTATAGACTATGATGTTAAAGAATTTCTGATAGTCACAGATTCTAATTATGTCCGTAACAGTTTCGTTGAATATTTGCCTGGGTGGAAAAGAAATGAGATGCTCAGGTCCAATAACAAACCTGTTAAACATGCCGATCTATTTGGAGAAATAGATAAGATGGTGACTAAAAATGGTTTAACCGTTTATTGGAAAAAGACAAAAGGTCATTCCAAAATTTCAGGTATGGATAAAGAAGGCAATGACCTAGCTGACAAATTGGCTAAACAGGGTGCAGTCAGTGACGAAATTATAAATATTGATCATTTACTAAATGAAACACATGTAGATGTACTTACCCGTCAGCAGACTAAATCTAAGGTCGAGAGTAATGTAGCACAGTGGTGTCAAGATTCTCCCAATGAAGATTTAATTAAGAGCCAAAAGGAAGATTCTGTAATTGGAATCTTTTACAAATATATTGAAAATCCTAGTGATAATCTTTTATCTGAAGAGAGTCCTGACCAGACTGAGGATCTTCGTATTTTAATGAGATCCAAGGCCCAATTCAGTATTAAGGATGGTCTATTGATCAGAACATCTAAACATGGGATACAACAATGGGTAGTTCCTACTGCCTTTAGAGGTTTAATGCTGCAACATGCCCACGATGCACCCACTGCGGGACATCGAGGTGAAAAGATCACCTATGAGTTATTGCGGGATTATGCTTATTGGCCCCATATGTTACAAGACGTCCAAATATATTGCCATGGATGTCTAGTATGTGCCCAATTTCAACCTCACGGCCCTACTCATCGCGCACCTCTCCAGAGGAAAGGTTTCTCATTGCCATGGTCCGATATTCAGATCGACTTTATTGGTCCCGTCACAAGATCAACTAGGGGAAACAAATATATGTTGACAGTCACCTGTCTATTTAGTAAATGGATAGAGTGTTACCAGCTCCTAATAATACTGCTGAAACATGTGCAATTCTTCTTATTAACCATATATTTTCCAGGTTTGGTCTACCTCAAAGGTTGGAGTCTGACCGTGGTAGCCATTTTACAAGTGATGTAATGACAAGAATGTGGAAAATGTTAGGTGTCAAGCGTAAGTTGCATATTGCGTACCGTGCCGCGTCTAGTGGAAGTGTCGAACGCTATAACCAGTCAATTGTAAATGTCCTAAAGAAATTTGTAAAAGAATCAGGAAAGGACTGGGACGTAAAGTTGCCCTTAGTGCTTATGGCTATCAGAGCCATGCCAAGTATCGCGACTAAGATGTCACCATTTGAGTTAATGACTGGAAGGAAGATGGTGTTACCACAACATCTATTGTATCGCACTTCGAATCAGAATTTAATAAATGCTGCTACCACACATCAGTATATAGAAAATCTGCGTCATCATTTACAGCAAGCATTTGCTTTTGCGCAATGGAACCTTGAGAAGGCCGCTGTATCTAATAAGACTTATTATGATCTTAAGACTACCAAAAAGGAGTATGAGATTGACGAAAAGGTGTATCTGTATAATTTCAGTAGAGATCGAGTAAAAGAGAGAAAGTTTCTCCCATCCTGGAAAAGACCATACTCAATTATTGATAAACTGTCTCCTGTGGCGTATAAAATAGAGATACCCAAAGGAAAGGAGAGTATTGAAAAATGGGTTCACATTAATCAATTGCGTGTTTGTCATCCTAGATCTCACCTCAGTATGTGAAAATGGACCAGCAGAAGACACTTAACTGGTATCATGTGAAGTGATGTTTTAATTAACATGTGATTCTTCTTCCCAGCATTCAGATGTTTAACTCATGCTAGTAGATAGACTAGATCCGTACGGTTGATTAAAATTAATCAGAGATCAGAGTATCTATAGGGAATTTGAGTGAAATCGCTAGTCTATGAATGGTTATTTATACTCTTTCTTTCAATAGAAATTGAGAAAAGTGGTTAATCCGAATTGCGACGCTAATCCGCAAAGATGAATCGGACCACCAAAGACTGCGACTATCTGGAAATTCTACGGTTTTCCTCACAATTCCAAGCGGATCCAATGCTCAAGTCCCATGCGAATCAAGCTCATGCAAGCCTGAAAGACATGCTGGATAAAGCCAGGATACCGTTGATTGCTATGTACAAGAACCACCAAAGGGAAAGATTTGCCGCATATTTTATTGCAACCGCTGTTCTACAGAGAGAAGCAAATGTTTACCGGAAGGATCGGATACAAAACAGAGAGTGTTTATACCTACACCAGTGATTCTCGTGAAAGTTCTTAAAGAATCAAGAGTTGTTATCGAGAAGTTACTTTTTATAAATGAAGTCTGGTATGACGAGAACAAATCGTTGTCGTATTCCAAGGGCAAGAGATATCTATGAATCCAGATTTGAAATCTTTGCTAAAGAACTAGCATGACCATACCATTGAACTTCTAATACAGAAGGATAATCTAACAATTTATGCTCCAATGTATTCACAGATTGATCATCAATTGCTATCTGCTTATAACGGGCCAAAGATTACAGAGATTGTGATTTGTATAGTAATTATGTTTCTAACTGTCTGGATGATTGTACTAACAAAGAAAGTACGTACATTGAAGTTTAAAAACACTGTATCTTCAATTATTAAATGGATGAAAGAAGAAAAATGTGTTGCGAAAGGTGGAAACCTAGCCTAATTGGTAAAGGGGGGAGATCTTATATGTTTTCCTCAAATTTATTTGGTCAATAAATATATGAAACCAAAGGGGGGTTATGTCGGGTATATTACACACAAAGGAAAGATTTAAAATGGATGTCTGTAGCCATTTTGTTTGTAAAGACAGTTTTTCTTTCTATTTTCTCTAAGTTCAGAAATGAACGAGATTTTTTTTTACAGAGTTCATTCCTGGGTGAAGTCTTTTATATTTTTTTTAGAAGTGCCAGACATGAAGGAACCTAGAATGTTTTTTTTGTGTGATAATGTTAGAGTTAAGTGCTAAGACGTGTCATAATTAAATTTATTGGTCTGTCTTAAGTTTTAAAACAAAAGATATTTTTTCTTTTGGGTATAGGAATAAGAGTTAATATCTCTAATATAGATTTATATTTGCTAAATATATGTTTATAATCAAGGTATATTTTATTATATTAACAGTAGGAAATATATATTCGAATAAATATTGTAGAAAGTATATAATTGGTAAATAATAAAATTTACTAAAGAATAGATTCTGTTGAGTTAACCAGAAAAGAATTCAGCTGAAAGTGAGTAACTAAAAGGGAGTAGGGATATAAATCAAAGATGACAGATGGAGACACTGTGTCTAATAGCTGGGAGAAGAGAAGGTCTTTGTTAAGTCAGATTGATCTTTTGACCCGAGATAGGGTATTAAAAAGAAATAGGGGAATTAATTAAGAAGTGCAATACTGCCCTCTAGAGGATAGTAAATATAATAATTGATATAGCAATAATGCAGCCAGTGACGTCAAATTGGCTATAATAAGTGGCAATGTTGGTTACAAGAGTGGGAGATTTCAGCATTGAGAGACTCACACCGCAATGCATTCAGACGTCCATTACTCATGACACTCTGATAGTCGGAGATTCCAGCAGTCAGACTCACACCGCAATGCATTCAGACGTCCAGTACACATGACACTCTGAAGTCGGAGATTCCAGCATTCACAGACTCACACTGCAATGCATTAGACATGACACTCTGAGAGTCCAAGATTCCAACACTCAGACTCACACCACGATGCAGGCAGATCCCAAGACATGAGGCAATCAAGATTCTCACTAAATTTCTGACTCTCACCAAATCTCTAACTCACATGCATTGATTATCTGATCGATAATCTTCACACATTCCAAAAATTACTACATCAGGAATTCCAAGGCAGACTTATCAACATCCAAATTGGACAGGTAACGTATGAAATAAGGAATTAATGTAAATATATATTTGTAGATATTCTTGCAACGTAGACTGACAGGGTTATCCAAAGAGATTCGAAAAGTCACCGCACGTTCGGTGACTTTTCGTTCTCTTCAATTCGGTTCCTTTTGCCGATTGCATTTTGGTGACCCTGTGGTGTATTCAGCAAACAGCACAGGGTCCCCGAATTGCAGGGAAAAGCTGCCGCAAACCTGACGAAAACTAACCGAATGCACACTGAAAACAAGCAAAAACATCTGGATTAACCTTCGAAAAACCCGAACAGGAGCCGAACAGGAGCCGAATCACACAGACCCAAGCAGCTGTGACGTAGAGGAGGCAGTGAATAAATTAGCAAAACCATTTGTATGTTATCTGGGAAAATGAAACGCTGTTTGCAAAGAAACTACTGAGCGAAAATGTCTGAAATTTTCACAGGAGGTCCAGGGAATGATAATAAAAAGGGCTGTTACAAAAGAAAATAAGTAAACTGAAAAAAAAATCAAAAAAAAAAATCGGACTTTTAACCCCTTAGTGACCGGGCGGTTTTACACAAATCCGTCTTTTAGTGACCGCTGCTGTTTTTACGTTTCTGCGCTGTTAGTGTTTAGGTCAAATTTTCCTCTTACTCGTTTATTCAACCCACACATATTATACACCCTTTTTCCCGCCATTAAATGGACTTTCTAGAAATACCATTATTTCCATCATATCCAATAATTTACTATAAAAAAAAATATGAAATATGAGGAAAAAAATGGTAAAAGCACACTTTTTTGTAATTTAATCCCCAAAATCTACAACCACCCAAAACGACCCCGGCTAAATAGGTTCAAAATTTTGTCCCGAGACTAGAAATACCCAATTTTTACATGCGTTTGCTATTTAACCCCTTCACTGCTGAGACAGTTCACCTATGTGCACTGCGCTCATTCTGACCATTTTGTGCTAATTATTTTTAGATGACAGCCTAGGTCCTATTTAATTAAACCCCCCAGACAAAAAAACTTTTAAAAAAACCCCATTTTTTTTTTTTACTTAATTTTTTTATTTTTTATTTAATTTTTTTTAATTTTTTTTTTAAAACCAAACCTGGTCATGTTTGGTATCATTTGAAAGGCCATAATCAGGCCTTTCAAATGATGGCAAATATGACCATCTAGCTGCCATGGATCGGGAGATAAAGGGATCCTTAGGATCCCCTTATCTCTACATGGCAGCTAGATGGTTAACTGGCCCACTGACATCCTCACACATATGGTGAGGTTGTCAGTGGGTGGGGGGGGACCTGGAGGCTTGGCTGACATCCAAGATGTCAGCCCCCCTCCAGGTTTGAATCGCGTTTTGGCGCCAATTGGCGCCGCAACGTGATCCGGCAGCGAAACGGTTAATGCCATACACCGCTGGAAAGGGGAGGCTCTCCCCTCTCCAGCAGTGCAAACGGCATCTCCCTAGCTTCAATGGTTGGGGAGATAGAGGGCTCCGAAGGAGCCCCCCCTCCCCTCCATTGAAATGCATGGGGACGCCTGCTGATGACGTCACCACGCAGCGTGGCGACGTCATCAGCCTCGCCTGCCCATGTAAATCACATGGGCAGGCTTCCTCCCTGCCAGATCGCCGTGGGATCCGGCGAGGGAGGTGAGTATCGGGCGGGAGGGGGATTAGGCGCCGCTGACTTACCCTGTACGTCCGCGGGTCTAAGGGAGACCCGAGGACAAGACGTACAGGGTACGTCAGCGGCCCTTAAGGGGTTAAAAAAAAAAAAAAAAAAATGCTTAAAGTATCCTAAAAAATCTATAAATAAAGAGACATTTTGCTGCAGAATTTTATAATGAACGGTTTATTAGATATTGAATTAAAACGGGAATATTTTTAACATTGAAGCCTATGGGATTCTCCTGAATAAACTTGCCGAATTAAACCACCGAATGGCAGGGCATTAGGGGAACCTTTCACTGCTGGTTTGTGTTCTCTGAATAGCCGAAGCAGTGCTTCTCTATGGGGATTTCACTGCCCTCGAACAGGCACCGAACAGGCACCGTATGTGCAGGCAATTCGCCAGGATTTGGCGAATTGCCTGCTCTCTGGATAGCCGAATGGCCAGGAAAGGCAACCGAACGCTGATTTTCAGCGTTCGGTTACCTTTCACAAGCAATTCGGATCTCTTTGAATTACCCTGTGAGACTTCTCAGATTCGGTTCGATCCAAATTCTAACAGGGTTATCCAAAGAGATTCGAAAAGTCACCACACGTTCGGTGACTTTTCGTTCTCTTCAATTCGGTTCCTTTTGCTGATTGCATTTCGGTGACCCTGTGGTGTATTCAGCAAACACCACAGGGTCCCCGAATTGCAGGGAAAGGCTGCCGCAAACCTGACGAAAACTAACCGAATGCACGCTGAAAACAAGCAAAAACATCTGGATTAACCTTCGAAAAACCCGAACAGGAGCCGAACAGGAGCCGAATCACACAGAGCCGAAGCAGCTGTGACGTAGAGGAGGCAGTGAATAAATTAGCAAAACCATTTGTATGAATCTGGGAAAATGAAACGCTGTTTGCAAAGAAACTACTGAGCGAAAATGTCTGACATTTTCACAGGAGGTCCAGGGAATGATAATAAAGAGGGCTGTTACAAAAAAATAAGTAAACTTAAAAAAAAAAAAAATCGGACTTTTAAAAAAAAAAAAAATATTAAGAAAAATGCTTAAAGTATCCTAAAAAATCTATAAATAAAGAGACTTTTTGCTGCAGAATTTTATAATGAACGGTTTATTAGATATTGAATTAAAACGGGAATATTTTTAACATTGAAGCCTATGGGATTCTCCTGAATAAATTTGCCGAATTAAACCACCGAGTGGCAGGGCATTAGGGGAACCTTTCACTGCTGGTTTGTGTTCTCTGAATAGCCGAAGCAGTGCTTTTTTATGGGGTTTTCACTGCCCTCGAACAGGCACCGAACAGGCACCGTATGTTCAGGCAATTCGCCAGGATTTGGCGTATTGCCTGCTCTCTGGATAGACGAATGGTCAGGAAAGGTAACCGAACGCTGATTTTCAGCGTTCGGTTACCTTTCACAAGCAATTCGGATCTCTTTGAATAACCCTGTAAGTATTTTCTATGCTGCAGATAGAAATATGAAGAAGTGGATATAAGGATTTATTCCTAAAAGAAATGTTGTAAGATTGATACCAATATATATATTGAATTTGGAAATTACTGTGATTAAAATTAATAAGCAAGGAATTATATAACTACAAAATAAAAAGCAAAAGATTAGAAGTTTAATTCTCGAGATTAGGGGAGGATTCACTAAATAAGTTTTTATTACTTATCATTAAATTAGCTCATCTTTTGTTGATCCATGTAGCATAGAGATATATATATATATATCTATAAGAGCTGGCTGGTTAAACATTGTTTGCTGGGAAATGCATGTTGTATTAAGCAGAAATGTTTATTAACCATTTGTGTATTAGTTACTAACTGATAAGGTAAATGATATTAATCATATATGCAGTTACTAACCGGAGATACATATATTGTGAAGCTAGTTTTTATATGCTGATGGATTGTGGTTTATAAATTTTTGTTTATGATATGAGATTTGAAACTTTTTTGTATACGTAATAAATATATATATATTTTTATCCGATTATTGATTATTGTATTTTTCAAAGCAAAACGCAGACAATTAAAAGAATTCAGGATAATTTCTAAGAAATATAAACGATTGGTATTTGTGTCTCGTATAAGTTTCTTATGAAATAATAATCCCTGATATATTGGAGGCAACTGCCGAGATAGGTCCAGTAAGTCCAATATAGACATATTGGAGGCTTGGCTGATGAGTCCAATATATAACGTGTTGTATTCACGTGCAGAGATTATATCCGACAGTACCCAAGTGTCCGGTATCTTTCCCACGCTTAAGCCTCATCTGACATAGATTACAAATAGCAACGCTGCGCTCTACTGCACATTTCTTAAAGAACTCCCAGTCAACAGAGTTCCTGCATGTGTTCTTTGAGACAACAGCGCTCTGCACCGGAGCAGCTCTGATATGTGATGCCTTGGACTGACTAGTGCTACGGTTTGTCACAGAGGATGTTGTGCCTCGTGTTTGCTGTGCCTCCTCCTCCCCCTCTTCCTCACTTAATTCCTCTGTTCGATCAGGCACCCAGGTGGAGTCAGTGACCTCATCATCATTGTCATCATCACCCCCTATCCCCTAGTCACTGGAGCCAACTTGGCAGTATGCTGCAGCTGCTGTGGCAACATGAGTGCCAGTTATTTGTGTGTCATCACTGGCACCCTCTTCCTCTAGGTTGATTATACTCCCTTCCTCAACCTCAGAGATTGAATCAGAGGACTGTACTTGCTGCGCATCCTCAAGCAGCATGTCACTCTCATTGTAGTCAAACAATTCAGCTGACTCCTCCGTGTGTGATAGCGAGGCTACGGCAGGATTAGCTGTGGACATGGAGGCTGCATTAGATGCTTTGGCAGCTGAGGTGGACTGTAAAGCACTAGAAGCCTGGCTGGGAGAGGACTCGGAGGATGAGGATGGCCTGGTTAGCCAATCCACCAAGTTCTCTGTATGTTGCTGCTGCTTAAGACGGCCAGCACCAGATAGAAAGGACAAGCGTGCCCCTGCAGAGGATGCACCACGTCCACCACGACCAGAGGCACAGCCTCCCGACACAGGGGCTGCTTGCCCTCTTACCTGTGTCTGGGAGCGTCTGCCTGTCCTTTTTGTTCTTTCAGACATGGTGAGTGATATATAGATTAATATATACAGAACTCTGATTCAACTCTGGTATAAAGATTTAAAGAACTCTGGTATAACTCAGTGAGACACCCTGATAGCTGGCAGCCAGTGACAAGACACAGATTACAAGTCTCAGACACCTCCTATAAATCAGTGAGACCCCTTGATGGGTGGCAGTGAAACCTCCTATAAATCAGTGAGACCCCTTGATGGGTGGCAGCCAGTGAGAACACACGGATTATAACAATTCCCAAATGTTTTTTTAGAAATTAGTGAGCCCCAAAATACTGCGTTGTACTGGCTGTGTGACAAGAGACAGATCACCTCAATTCACAAATGTATTAAAGAAATTAGTGAGCCCCAAAATACTGCGTTGTACTGGCTGTTTGACAAGACACAAATCACCTCAATTCACAAATGTTTTGTAGAAATTAGTGACACCCAAAATACTGCGTGGTACTGGCTGTGTGACAAGACACAGATCACCTCAATTCACAAATGTTTTGTAGAAATTAGTGACACCCAAAATACTGCGTGGTACTGGCTGTGTGACAAGACACAGATCACCTCAATTCACAAATGTTTTGTAGAAATTAGTGACACCCAAAATACTGCGTGGTACTGGCTATGTGACAAGAGACAGATCACCTCAATTCACAAATGTTTTAAAGAAATTAGTGAGCCCCAAAATACTGCGTGGTACTGGCTGTGTGACAAGAGACAGATCACCTCAATTCACAAATGTTTTGTAGAAATTAGTGACACCCAAAATACTGCATGGTACTGGCTGTGTGACAAGACACAGATCACCTCAATTCCCAAATGTTTTGTAGAAATTAGTGACACCCAAAAAAACTGCGTGGTACTGGCTGTGTGACAAGAGACAGATCACCTCAATTCCCAAATGTTTTAAAGAAATTTGTAACCCCCAAAAAAACTTGCTGGCACAGTGACAAGACACACATCACCTAAATTCCCTGATATTTGGTAGAAATGAGATCCCCCAGACCCCCCCAGTAGCGTGGCAGACCGGCAGTAACAACACACAACTATCTCCTCTGAACTCTCCTCTCAAAATGCGTGCTGTAGCTATGCGTGGAAACGTTATATAGTGTGCTGCGGGACTTAGCTCTGTGAGCCCATGATTGGGCAAAATTTGCCCAATCAGGACTCTGAGCCGTGATTGGCATACTGTTGAACCTGTCTTGCACCAGACCTGTGGTCAGGTGCAAGGCTGTAGCCAATTACGAGCTTCAGGCCAGTGGGAAAATGCATTATGGTCCATTGTGATGCATTGTGGTCGAAAATGCGGCGAACACCCGGAAATGTTCGGAGTTCGCAATCTAATCGAAAAGGCTAAGTTCTGGTCGAACTCCGAACCGTCCGAACCGAACAGCTCATCCCTAATCAATACTAGTATCTGTACCGATACCGCCCTCGATACCGGGAAGTCGGCCCTGGGCTGGCATGCCTGTATATGAGGGGACGGGGCAGCTGTCGGAATGCATTAAAAGCATTCGGCCAGCGTTTCCCTCCTGTTGGCCACGTTACCAGGCAGTGGCCAGGAAACTGATTGCGTGGGTAATCAGGTAGACCTGATGAATTCTGGTGCTCCTTTTTGGAGACGTGGACAGACAGCCAGACATTATCTGAGTGCTGAACCCGTCAAGGAGCCGGCCACCGTCATGCACAACACAATGCCTCTTGCGACTATCAGGTACAGGTTTGTTGCACTAGTCCCTGTCATCTATACTGCAACTAAGTAAGAAGTGCGGGCAGTCTTTTCTACCCCTTCCTACTCCCAGGCAGCTCCACTCTGCCCCATGATGCTCCACTCTGCCCCATGGTTCTCCATTCTGCCCCATGATGCTCCACTCTGCCCCATGATACTCCATTTCGCCCAATGATGCTCCATTCTGCCCCATGTTGCTCCATTCTGCTGCACGATGCTCCATTCTGTCGCACTATGCTCCATTCTGTTGCACGATGCTCCATTCTGCCGCACGATGCTCCATTCTGCCGCACGATGCTCCATACTGTCCCATTCTGCAGACTTGTGGACCGGATAAAGCGAAGGAGAACCAATGAGCTGAAACCAGACCTGCACAGGGAGCTCTCCTTCAGTCCATATGGAAGCTTGTGGGGCACAGGGGTTGGCATTGTGAGGGAGATAAGTCTAAATAATGAAATGGGCCGGTTAACTAGAAATGGGTCTGCAATGAATAAAATGGGGGCTGTTAAATGGCAAAATAAATTAAAGGGCTGAAATGTGAACATCTCCACCTTGGGACCTATCAACTCCATGTGATAAAAACCTATACAGCTCTATTCAAAGAAAGGTGAAACTCCGGAGAATGACTGGGAACTGAAAATTCTAGGTCAAAATACCCAAACCAGAAAAATTCTCTACTTTATCTCACTTTCCAAATCGGCTATTTGGTCTAGATTGTTCTCTTCTCCTGCCAGTTCTCCTGGTTTTCACCTCTCGCTGAATAACTACTAGTTTTGTATCCTCTAAAGATAGATGATGCATCCATGAAGGTTCTTATCATTACACATGTTGGGCATGTCCCATGGTGGAGAGGGTTTGGAAAGAGGTCCATAGTTACTATGCTATTAAATTAATTAAAAATACAAATGAAATCTAAGCACGTGTTAGACATTAAAGGGACGCTACCACCAAAATTTTTTCTTATTTTGTTAATTTTATAGTCCTTATATTTTACATAAAACACATACATAAACACATACATAAGCGCTGTCTCCACATCTCCATTCACGATATGTATCCGGTCGCCAGTGATTCATTGATTAGGGTTGCGACAGGATTTGCAATTGCCGGCGCACTGATTTTCAGCAGCATTGCTGGGATTTGATCAGGTCCAGACTGGTATTTCATTTTTTGGTTACGGAGAAGTTTAGTAACGACACTGACAGTGTTACGTTTCTACAGGGTAGTCAGGCCCTCTGGTGGTGAGAGCGAAGCTCAGCAGCTCCTGTGGGTTAAATGGGATGGTCTCTGCAGAACGTCTCTCTTGTGACTGATGCTCTGTAGTCACATGACCAATCCTGCCCTATATATGAGCCAGTAGTGGATCAGATCCTTGGGTTTGGATAGCTTCTACCTTTTGTGTCCCTGCTTCTTGAATTGTGCTACATTCTGTTATTCTGATTTCGGTTTATATGACTCTCTGGCTTTGGATATCGGATCTTCTCTTATGTCTGTCCCCTGTACCGTGCTTATATTAACCCGTGAATGACCCGGCTCGGTTTCTTGGATATTCTATTTGTGTCTTGTATATATGTTCTTATGAGTTCATGTGTCTGATTTGTTGCAGTATATATCCTGGTTTGTTCCCTGGAATCTGTATACCTGCATTCATTGTATGTCTGGTTTATGTTTTATACACCTTGCAGACCTAGCCTACTTAGTATTTCGAGTCCACCTTTTGAGAATCTCAGTCAGGGCTAATCCCAGACCTAGACTGTGCAATTGAATACTTTCAGTCTGAGCTCCTGAAAGTCTGGAATTCCCATTCCCCGCTGCATAAAGTGCGAGTAAAAGGGACCCATCTCCCCTGGGTTACAGCTGATCTTACACTAATGTACCATCTTAGAGATTCACTGTGGTCAAATTTCAAGAGTACTGGTTCCATGAACGATCACTGCGCATACCGAAAATGCCGGAATGAATGCACAAAACAAACAAAAATGGCTAAAGCCCATTACTTCAATGATAATCTAAACCATAACATATCAAACCCTAGAAACTTTTGGAGAACCATAAGTAACATACAAGCACCCCCAGTCCACTCCCAGCCGGCTGCTGTCAAAGTAAACAACAAAACCCTGCAACACCCCCTAGATGTAGCAAATGCCTTTAATGGTTATTTTGTTGGATGCGCCACCACTTTGATTGCCAAGCTAGGAAATGACATGCAATCAGAAAGGCCTCATGCAGGTCAGGCCCCTCCAACTGTGCAAAGTCCCTGTATCAGACAGGAATTCAGTTTTAGACCAGTGCCTGTCAGTGTCGTTACTAAACTTCTCCGTAAGCAAAAAATTAAATACCAGTCTGGACCTGATCAAATACCAGCAATGCTGCTGAAAATCAGTGCACCGGCAATTGCAAATCCTTTCGCAACCCTAATCAATGAATCACTGGCGACTGGATACATACCCAAACTCTGGAAGACTGCAAGAGTGGTACCTATCCATAAAAGTGGTGACAGTACTTTGGTATCCAACTACCGTCCTGTCACGGTGGGTCAGGGGATGGGGCGCCTGGCAGCAGCTTCCTCGCTGCTCGCTGGCCAGGCGCCGAATGTAAACGCTTCCGGGTGCGCTCACGTGGGACGCCGAGGGGCGGGGCCTGGCGTTATGACGCGGACCCGCCGGGTTTAAAACCCAGTCTCACCATTACACCGGTGCCCTGACGTGGTATTCACCTCCCGCAGAGCTCTTGTGATTTTTGGCAAACGTACCCTCCTGTGTATAACCCTTGGCATTGGCAAACGAACCCTCCTGTGTATGACCCTTGGCATTGGCAAACGAACCCTCCTGTGTATGACCCTTGGCATTGGCAAACGAACCCTCCTGTGTATGACCCTTGGCATTGGCAAACGAACCCTCCTGTGTATGACCCTTGGCATTGGCAAACGAACCCTCCTGTGTATGACCCTTGGCATTGGCAAACGAACCCTCCTGTGTATGACTCCTGGCATTGGCAAACGAACCCTCCTGTGTATGACCCCTGGTATTGGCATTTACTCTGCTCTAGGTTCTGCCCTTAACGTTGGTACCGAGGTCAGTCTATGTGGCACCCTAAGCACGCATCAGATTACCTCTGCTATTACTAAAGTCCTAGGGAGGACTTGGGATCTGGTCTGTACCCCTGTCTGGTGTTTCCCTTTCTTTATCTGTTACCTGCTTCATTGTCTATATAGCTTTGCCGACCATTCAAGGATCGGAAGAGTAGAAAGGGAGCTACATAAAGAGATCAATAACTTGGTAGTCAGAAGGATTCGTGACAATACTCTACTCCATACCTCTGTCTGGTGTTACCCCTTGTTTATATATTGTCTGGTTAATTGTCTTTCTAGTTTTTGCCGACCATTCAAGGATCGGAAGGGTAGAGAGCGGTCTGCGTAAAGGGACCACACTTTTGGTAATCAGAGGGATCCGTGACACGTCCGATATCGTTGCTCCCTGTAATGTCAAAAATTTTGGAAAAATGCGTCTACACACAATTACATGATTATTATCAATATTGGAACTACTTAACCCCAGATCAATCCGGCTTTCGTCCAAATCACTCAACTACAACCGCCTTTTAAAAGTCTGCAATGATATCCAAGCTGGGATGGAACAAGGAAATCTAACTGGAGCCATCTTCCTTGATTTTGCCAAGGCCTTTGACACAGTAGACCATGGCATCTTGTTAGAAAAACTTAAAAACTCTGGCATTGGTGATCGCACGCTAACCTGGTTTCAATCATATGTATCCGACCGATCACAATATGTGTCAATTTCTGGCAGCTCCTCCCTCCCCCTCCCTGTCACTTGCGGTGTACCCCAAGGCTCAATACTCGGCCCCCTGCTATTCACAATATTCATAAATGATCTGCCCAACGTCTGCAAAGCCTCAACTGTACACATGTACGCAGACGACACCGTGATCTATACCAGCAAACCAACTCTCCGGCAGCTGGAAGCCGTGTTGCAAGAACAATTCACAGAGGTAGAAAAGTGGATCAAACACAACAAACTTTTTTTAAATAATGACAAAACTGTAACGATGCTCTTTGGAACAAAACCTAAACTACACAAATTGCAAAATCCCCATCTATGTGTGGGGACAAAATCAAATGGCACGCTGACCACAGTCACTTCTCTCAAATATCTAGGTATGTGGTTGGACCCTAATCTATCCTTTGGCCCTCACATCGAAAAACTCTCATCTAAACTTTACCCCAAACTAGGCGCCCTGTACAGAAACAAATCCTGCCTGAGTCCCGCGGTAAGAAAGCAGATTGTACAACAAATGCTTATGCCGGCTATTGATTACGGAGATGTAGTGTACGCAGCCGCCCTACAAACACATCTTCAGAAACTTACTACATTATATAACTCATTCTGCCGCTTTGCATTACAATGTAACTACATGACCCACCATTGTGACATGTTAAAAGAGCTAAACTGGCCATCGCTGGAATCTAGACGCACCCTTCACCTTTCCAGCCTGGTGTTTAAGAGCTTTTCTGGGAAGCTGCCACCCTATCTGAATAGACTGCTTCCCCCAGCAGCTCCCTCATCCTATAACCTCCGATCCAGGACCAGCACCTTACTTGCAATACCACAATACAAAAAGACAGTGGCTCGATCTTCATTTTCCTACAGAGCACCACAATTATGGAATAACCTCCCAGACACCATCAAATCTTCCAGTCTTTTGTCACTCAAGAGCTCCTTACTAACATACCTCAATACAGAATGCACCTGTATACATGTAACATAATGACTATTTTTATACATATTTATTTTCTGTTAATCTGTATATTTGTGTTGTTTTTTTTTAATATCTTGCATTGTATTACTTTGTATTTCTGTAACTGTAACACTTCAATGTTCTTGAACCCAGGACATACTTGAAAATGAGAGAAATCTCAATGTATCCTTCCTGGTAAAATCCTTTATAAATAAATAAATCTTTCTAGTTTCTGTAAATATCCTGATTTGTTCCCTGGAATCTGTATACCTGCATTCATTGTATGTCTGGTTTATGTTTTATACACCTTGCAGATCTAGCATAGTTAGTATTTCGAGACCACCTTTCAAGGATCTCAGTCAGGGCTTAGGGATCTTTCTAGTTTCTGTAAATATCCTGGTTTATTCCCTGGAATCTGTATACCTGCATTCATTGTATGTCTGGTTTATGTTTTATACACCTTGCAGACCTAGCATAGTTAGTATTTCGAGACCACCTTTCAAGGATCTCAGTCAGGGCTTAGGGATCTTTCTAGTTTCTGTTAACTTGTTTATTTCTTGTTGTCTGCTTTCAGATTTGTCACTTTGTGTTTACCCATATCCCTGCTGTTTCCTTTAGTTGAGAAATTACCTAGTACAGGGTCCCCCTTTGTGTTAGTGCAGATGACAATCTCTCTTGTTTCTAGTTTGTTAGTGTATGCTTGATCCTGCAATATGACCGCAAACCTGCCTAAAGGGCTTAAAAATACGCAGCCTAAAGGGCCCCCCTCACTCCCTATAGGGGGGGATCGTGACAGACAGGCACTGGTCTAAAACTGAATTCCTCTCTGATACAGGGTCTTTGCACAGTTGGAGGGGCCTGACCTGTGTGCGGCCTTTCTGATTGCGTTTCATTACCTAGCT